>QYTT01081911.1:18556-42153 GCA_006980735.1 Dasypogon diadema
TGTTTGGCTTGGGGTGCCGGTTTATTGATATTTTGTGTAGATAATCTTGGAGTTGCTTGTTGAGGATTGTTGCGAGCGTTGTTTGCTGCTCTCGTTCTACATTCTTCTATGGAGTGCCCCATCCGATGACAATAGGTGCGTTCTTTTGGCAGCAGAGTACAGAGTTGTCATACATTAACTGTGTTAAATCAACTCGATTATTTAACCGAGTTAAAAAGCTTACTGGATTATTTAAGTCTTCTGTGGGAAAATAGATGGCGCTTATTGAAAGTTTTTGTGTTTAAAAGTTGATTTTGCTCATCATAGCAATTAAAATATGCACTAATGTGGGCAAAACTAACATTAAGGTAAATTTCAAGTTAATTACGGTCTTCACTTATCTCGGGTTTGCTTAAAAAGAGGAAAAGATAAGAAGAAGAATTATCCATATACTCCATGGATTCCAACCGTTCTTTTTAGCTTTAATAACTCTGTTGCCCAAAAGAACACAGCTAATATCGGCAGTTCGGTACATGCAAAGGAGTTTGTTGATTGGTATCGTTTCTCGAAGTAAATTTCTGGGAATTTTGTAAATTTGCTTTTTGAAAAGAATTAAAAAGAGTGTAAAATGGATACTGCATCATCCCCAGACATTGAGGAGCCAAACGACCTGTTCGTCTACATTTGTAGCATTTGGTAGGGAAGTTGGATGGTTTTCCTTGGTACAGGGCTGGCTTCCTCGCCTGCTGGTCACTTGTTTGTCTTAAGGATAAACGTGATTCGTGGTCGATGATATGGTTTTTAATGAAGAAGTTTGTTTCTGAGTAGGATTTTGGTAAAGTTTGCGATTGTTCACTCAGAAGTCCGTTTTCTACGGTTCTTACTGCTTGTGTGTTGTTGTCTTTGAATAAAGGTAATTGGTATTTAGTATAGGAACGCGTTTGCTTCGTTTATTTGGGACAGTGTTACACTTAACCTTTGTAGGAAATCTTTTATGTTTTCTCCTGACTTTTGCCGACTATTTGTTAATTGGGATTGGAGAATTATTCTTTTGATTTTTGTTTCAAATGCTTGTGCCAGTATGACTTTCAGATGTGGGCAACTTGAAGTTTTATTGCGTCTGAATACTTCGTATGCTTTACCAGATAGCTTACTTTTTATTACACAGAGAAAAGAAGTCCTATCATATTGTGTGGACGCTATGGCATAAACATCGTCGCAACAGGAAATAAGTTTATTAAGTTCTTTGGGGTCTCCTTTGAATGCAGTGATCAGGGTAGATCAGAGAGAGAAATTTCATGGATTTACTTGGGGTATATTTTAGGAATAATGTGTATTTTGTAGAGTAGTGCAGATTCATCTGGAAATTGAATGTCTAACTGTTCCTGTACCTGCCTAATGTTTCCGCAGCTCCGAATACATCATTTAGGAAGTATTCGTTTTCTAAATTTTTTAATTTTGAGCATTTTATTATTTCTTCATGTACAGTTAAAAAATGCTCCGGTACCTATTGAGGGTTTGTAGGTTATGATCATACATAGTAGGCTTGGCTGGCACCTGATAGGGTATTTGGGTCCATTGTCTCCGTCAAACGCTTTATTGATTTTTGTCTATCGTTTTGTAACCTGAATATCATTGAATTTGCGATTTATGTTTCTGGGGGTTTTTGGGTTGTGAAATGTGGAAGAGATTCTGTGCGTTTATTGATTGTAAAGAAATAGAATTTAATCTATCCGATAGTGCAGTATTCATGACTTTCGTCAAAATTTTTGTGTTTTTGAATTATCTTCTCCGCTTCCTCGAAAGATTGCCATATCTCTATCTTCGAGTTTTCGGAGCTTTGTAGATGAATGTAACGTTCCCCGAACTTGTTTGAAATTTCTTTCAAATATTTGTTCCTGATTATAAAATTATAATATTTATTTTATATGTTATATATTAAAATTGTGGTGTTCCTACCTTTGGGAAAAGGATGTTAGGGCGTCCTGGTTGACGGTTTCTCGAGGGATGATGGTAACGTAAGGTTGTTGGTGGGGTGATTTCCTTTATGTTTTATCCCGCAATGTGTTGGCCGGGTTGTCGTCATCCCGCTTTTCGCTGCCACAAAAAAATGTTCTTCCACGCTGGTCTTCTTTATTAAATCTGGGGGTACCGCTGCCACCAAAAAAATTTATTATCACGCTGGTTGCTCCAAGGGAGAGCGGGATCATCCCCCCTCTTTTTTATTGGTACCAATAAAAGCAACCAATTTCTACTCATTCAATAATCTGATCCTTTATTTGTTATCACTTCGTTAACACATTTATACTAGTTTGATTCTTCACTTGCACTAACGATGATAATTAGGAACGTTACTGGGCAACTGGGTAGTGGTATTGATTATGACTTGTGGATGTGGCCGAGTTGTAACCGTGCAAATAGCTGGCGCGCCTAGGGGTGCTGCTAAATGTATTTAGCATAAGCATACCTCACAATTTCATTTGCAACAACATTTCATTTTTATTCACCCTATGCTACAATAATACCTATTTATAAATACTAATCTAATTTTCCGGAGTTCTTGTAGAATTTCCCAGGCCTGGGTGCTGGAATTTGGTCCCACGATGGCTCCTATCTTCCATATGCTCCTGGAGGTGTTTTATTTTCCCCTTTTTCGTATGTTCTCTTGTGTATAAGTTGACAACGTTTATTTAGTGTTTTTTGTTTGTTGAGTCAAAATTATGTTTGAAATTTTATTTACTTACTTTAAAAATATTGCCTTTAAAATTCACTTGTGTGTTTTTCACTTCCCCACTCGACTGGAAAAAGAAAGAGAGAGACCTGCAGGTGCCCGCTGTATCCCTCCAGCTCCCTTCTAAGGGCCTCTTTCTTGGTAGTGCAGTCATCGAGATCCCTGATCCCCAGACTAGCTCTGGGGACCAGTTCCCTCACGCTGCACTCCTCGGCTGCTGCCCTGTTTAAGGCGCTTACGAAGGCGGACCTGACCTCGGCCATTGACTTGCCCAGTTCGAGCAGGGCATCGCCCGATGTGGTTTGTTTTGGACCTGACCTCAACCCCGCAGCTCTCCGGCTTGACGCTCTTGCGGAACGTACTAAGTACGTCCGCATACGTCTTACCAGCCGCGGGTTTAAGGACGATCGCGTCCGGTTTTATAAATGCAGATAATCTATACTGCGTCCCTACTGTTCTCAACCCGTAAGAGGTCCTGAGGTCCTGGGGTGTTAATATCGCTACGATTTAGTTCCCAAAAATCACAAAAACTCACAGTGAAAGTGAGAAACTTTTATTTCACTAGTTCACTTGTTACTTTTTCTTTTGCCTTTAAGAGAAAGCCGAGTAGCTTTTAGCCTTAGCACTTCTCGGGGCAAAATGGCCGTTCGTGTTCGCTATTCTTTCCAATTTGCCAACTCATCTTCGGCAGACTCACATCCACTTGATTGGGGCAGTACCACAAGCCATTTCTGATTTCCTCACGGCTGAGCTTCGAGCATGGACATGATTAGCTAAAATGGCCGAGACTATCAATCTTTTCCAGTTTTACCGGGAGAGCACCAGGCATGCAAGAAGACTAAGACGCCAGTATAACAGCTGACACCTGGCACTCGGTGTGCGACCACAACATGTTCTCAGTGTAATTAACAAAAAACTTCAACAAAGATAATTTCATCTTTAACAACGCCATTAAATAAATTAGCAGGTATCTGATATCTTGAAGATAAGTAATTTTCTCTTGGCTTTTCCAAAAAAAAATTGTGATCTTGATAAGCAGAAAATATGCTTTACTTTAAAATCTGTTGCACAAAGGAGAATAGACTGCGGAAATGTTGAAATGTTATAATAAATATTATTTACATTTGTAACGCCACCAAGGGAAATATTTTACTAGTATCAGAGGACCACGTATTCCCACATAAATCATCGCCTCCCAGTATCAAACCCAGCGCTATATAAGGACGCACATCTCAAGTGCTTGGCACAATTTTTTAATGCTTTAGCACTAGATGCGCACCCTAGTGGTCCTTCTGGTCCCTAAAATTGGGTGAGGTTATACAAATTGCATTCACTGTATTAGAAGCTGCCCCATATCATAATAAGCAGCTATCTTCATGAGGATTTTCAAACTGAAGTTATGCGCATAGACCAGTTATTAATTTATATACATGTAGGATTTTTTAGCAATACAGCTCCGTATCCAGCTCTACTCGCGTCGGTATGGAGTTCTGTTTCGGCAGATGGATTAGAGAGTTTTAGCACTGGATCCGAACACAAATGATTTTTCAGTTTATTGAAAGGAGTCCTGCTGCTGAGCACCAAACACGAACAGGGTGTCACCTCTTAATAGATCAGATAGGGGCTTAGCTATGAGCGAATAATCACGAACGAATTTCCTAAAGAAACCCATCAATCCCAAAAAGCTTTGGACTTGTTTAACATTTTGAGGCTTCGGAAAATTTGCAACAGCTTTAATCTTTTCAGCGGACGGCTTTACTTTTCCTTCTTCTACAATGTGTCCCAGAAATTCGATGCTTTTTTCCAAAAACTTGCATTTTTTCCATTTCATTTCTAGCCCATGTTGCTCGGCAGTTTCTAGAGTTAATCGCAACTTAGCTATGTTTTTCTTTTCAGACTGCGATGAAATTATAATATCATCCATATAAGCAAATACACCTAATTCTCATTTTACACGATAGATACGTTCCTAAAAAATTCGTGTAAAAAGAGAATTCGGTGTACGTAATTACCCTACGCATAATTTGGGGAATCCCACTCATGTACATACGCATATAATCGACATAATCTAACTGAATTGTAAAAAATTCGACGCGAAGTTACAATGCATATTTGTGAGGAGTGAGAATGAAACAAATTCATCAGAAAAATTCTCGGAAAATTTCATAAAAAGTTCATAGAATATTAAAAATCGTGTTAAAACAAAACAATTCGTGTAAAAAGAGAATTCTTTTTTCGTTTTAACTCGTGTTAAATCAAATTCATGTAAAAAAAATTCGTGCAAAAAGAGAATTCGGTGTAATACACTCTTCTGTACAAGTGGCTGAAAAACGTTATTGATGTACCTCTGAAAAACACTTGGAGAGTTACAAAGTCCGAATGGGGCCTTAAGAATTTCGAATTGACTCTCTGGGGTGACAAAGGACGTGTACTTTCTACTTTCTTCACTGATATCCACATGGAAGAAACCATTCCGTAAGTCTAAGGTTGTGAAAACACGTGCATCATATAAGTTCTCCAATATCTCCTCTATGATTGGTAGTGGGTACCTGTCCCTCACTATCTTCTTGTTAAGTCGACGATAGTCCAGGCATAACCTGTATGATCCATCTTTTTTCTTGGCCAAAACAATTGGACTCGCAAAATCCGAAACGCTAGGTCTAACAATACTTTCCTCTAACTATTCTCCAATTTGCTTTGCGACAATTTCTCTTTCCATCGGGGCTAATCGACGAGGCTTCTGATGAACAGGAATTTCATCTTCCAAACATATTTTCATTTGCACACAGGAAGTACTCGGTTTTCGAGGAGAGTAATTCTGAATAAGCCTGCTTATTTCTTCGCGATTTTCTTTGCATTCTACTTCTTCTAAAGGGACTAAGGTCTTGTCTTCGATTAGTTCCACCAAATCAATCTTATCCAAGTAATTTCCGGAACATTCTTCGCCTTCTCCTTCTAACTGCTTAACCGTAACTGACCCATCTTCGAAGATTATCTTAGCATCCTTTAAGATAGCTTTGCCGATCAAGATATCTTGCGAAATCCAGGCATCGGGAACGACGTGACATTTCAGACGATAACTCCCATCTTGTATTTGTATTTGAATGTTACTAATAATCGATCCCATAGTTCTTTTAAAATTCTGTCAAAAACCAGCCAGACAGATGCTAGGACCTAGTTTCTCTTGTGACCCTTTGATAGAATTTGAAATCTTCCATGCACATTTGCATGCGCAAATCTGGAGCGGTAACCAGATTGACATGACCCTGACTTCCGGAAGTACTTGGGGCGTCTCTTGACCCTTTTCGTGGACAGTTTGGGGCAATATGCTCGAACTCATTGCAGTGGAAACATCTCGACCTCTTCGCTTTATGAGGACATTTCCAATTAAGATGTGAAGTGGCACCACAATTGGCGCACCTACTTTTCTTATTACCTTCGACGGATTTGTCTTTCTTAGATGTAAGACTATGTTCACCTTTGATTCCTCATTGCTTCATAAACTTTGAGCTTTTCCTTAAGTCCATCCAAAGCTTTGGCCTCGTAAAGAATAAGTTTATTCGAAATCTCGTTTTGGATACCCTCAATGATGTAAACAATAAGTGACTTATCGTCAACGAATCCCCGAATCGCCATTTATTTCATAGAATATACTTATTCAAGATACGTCTCGCCTGAACGCTTTTTGCGGGATTCTAAAGCCCTATGAGTACTGATCCCTGGAGGTTTGTCATCAAATTCCTTTTCTAAATATTCTTTTAGACTACTCCAGCTGTGTAAATTGGACGAAGCCTCGACCGCAAACTTAGCAGCTCCCTTCAATAGTCTTCGGGCATAAAGATATTTCTGGACGTCATTCTAGGAACATACTTGGGCTATATTTTCGAATTCTTTTAACCATGAAGAAACCCTTTTCCCTAACTCCCCGCTGAAAGACTATAAAGACTCCTCGACATCTTTAAAAACGAAAGCGTTCTTTTCAGACATGGTTAGTGTATTAGACTGACTCGTGAAAGGTTTACGTGTTTCCGTGATGTCACTTTCGTGCGACTTTTCAAGATCTTTAGACTCCTGATTACGTTCTGGTTCAACTTTTCTAATAGGGTTAGTCAACGTAGTATTGGAAATTTTTACCTGTTCTTCTCCTGAGCTTATTAATTTTGTTATTCCTTGTATGAATTTGTTGGCAATGTTTACCACTGGCGCTGTTTCATTAGCGGTTACTTCTTCGTCTGATGAACTACTACTTTCTTCACTTTGTAGATGACTTAGCTGTTCTTCTATGCAATCATTTGGATTATCGTTTTCTTGGTCAAACACGAACGATGCATACAATCTTTGCACTAGATCTTCCTTAACTCTACCCCCTTGAGACAAACCGCGTGCTTTTAAAAGTTTGTTAAGTTCTCGCGCACTCAAACTTCTTAATTTATCCATAAAATGGCATAATTATCGCACTGCAATGAACCCACAAGTGATCAGTACCGCTGATGTTGAAATAGCAGTAGTTACGGTTTTAAACAGTCGTTCACGTTATCTCTCCTATCGGACGATAAACGAATGCACACACACTAAGCGATTATGAATATTGCACTAACGGATTTCGAATGGATAATATAAAATTCACCGAGCACGTGAAAATTTTGCTATCCATTTTCTCCTTGGATCCCACTTCTGACACCAAATTTAGGGTTTTTTAGGGTTTTTAGGATCCAAGGGAACGATCAAAGCAGTAAAAGCCACGATCACGGTAAAATTCAATTAATTTATTCAAATCCACAATTTAATAGTGTCACAATTCGTCAAAGGTACCGGCATTCGTCAATGCAAAAAAACTTTAGCTGTCTAGCCCTAGTACACGTAACTTCTCTTTCTTAATCTTTCCTGGGCGCTTGTCCCTGAACTTCTTATCTTTAAAATTTCAAATTCGCGCTCTTAACAACGACTGATCGACTTAACACTTTGCTAACGCGAACTGACTGCTTACTAACTGGTGACTGACTGCTAACTAACTTAGCTGTTTTTAATTCTAGTTTTCTAGTAGGTAGCGGTATTCCTGATATCGAGATGAGTGCGAGAGCGTATGAAAGAACTGCTGTGAACTACTCCTACGTACATATGTACATTATTTTTCCTCTTTTTTTTTATGAAATATTTGCACCAAAAAAGAGGCAAATACTTCCAATTTAAATTCTTCAACCAAATAATAGTTTCGAAGTTGCCTAAAATGTGAAATGCAACACAAATAAATAAGGACTTCAAGAGTATCAATTGAAACCAAATATCAACTTTGCCTATTGAAATTAGAGTTTATAATAATATTGATAGGTAATCGCTGATATAATTGCTGTGTTCTTTTGGACTTATCCAGAACAACAGAGATTACAGATTAAAGTTCATAATAGAAAATATTTATGAAGGTATTCAAACATGTGAATTGAAAAATGTATATCATATTAATACGACGTTCATTAATTACGAATGTTATTACTGAACTGCAAAATTTGATTTAATTTTGACACTTGCAAGTTAAAATCGAGGCAATCTGATATGCGTGTTTCAACTCCCATATTTGAATACCTTAATAAATAGATAGCTTGGAGCAAAAGTGTTCCAAATCACATTTGTGACAAAATTTGTAACGTTATTTCTGCAGTTAATTAAGTCAAAGCTATTTTGAGAAATTGAATTTTATTAAACTGTACACATACGTAGAAGAGGATAGATCAGTTTAGTTTAAACAATCAGAATTAAATTTTAAGTTATTAAAACATATAAAACGCGTTTGGCTCATTTTCTCGAAACCAAGCTATCCAAATGTTTTCTATTATAACGTTCAGCCTGTAATCTCTATTGTTTTGGACAAGCCCAAAAGAACACAGCTAACAAAAGAAAGCGAAATCGATTTAAAATTACACATGCGCACAGAAATTTTTTCGTCTGTGTTCTGAACAATCAATTCTTCTCGTAAGTTTTTGCTATATACATATATATAAATTAGCAATTAACTGTTTTAAAAATATTATTTGCAAATCGATACTATCCTTACTATTTTTTTTGTTATTACATTCCTACTATTTTACTGACGGCAACAATTGATCGCGTTAATCTCAAACGTCTGCATATCGTCCAAGTGAGCTAAAAATAATTAAAGCGAAATTCTAATGACATGTACTTTATAATTTGCACATCTAATTTTGAACCAAGCTATTGATAGGATGGCGGTTTGCCAATCAAATAACTTAAGGGAAACTTAATGAAACTTGTATTTTTAAATTTTGTATATATATCAAGTAATAAAATTTCATCTTTTCATTTGTATTAATTATTCATAAATTATATTATTTCTAACGCACAGATTTGTGTGATTTACTATAATAAATTTAGACATTTATATCTTTTCTTCCGAGGAGAATTCGTTTTCAGAGTCGGAAATTTTTGCAATTAAATGGGGAAGTACCTATCATATTAAACCGAAAAAGTAGTCAAAATAAAAAAAAACAGAACTCCATACACACACACTGGGACATTGATTACACTCAATTGTAATCAATTAATTATTAATTGGATCTGAAAATTCTACGTGATTGTAATATTTGAGTCGAGTAGGAATTAGGAACATTAAAAAATTGGAATATCATTATTATATCTCAACTGTCAACCTTTATTAATCCAGGTGTACCCATCCGCCTTAATAGGAGGTGAAATAAAATAAAATTTGGTAGGAAATACAATCTGACATAGGATATATTTTTCAAATTAATTTTGAAAATTTAAATATTGATTATATTATAATGAATTATCGTTTTTTTATATGTATTCATCTACATACATAACACATGTATATGTTAAATGCCTTACTAAATTTAAGAAAAAAAATGTTTTCTATGATCTAAGTGTATACTAATAATACACGAGAAGTATACTAGAATGTGCTGAAAACTAGAAAAATAAAAAAATTCCCTTCGCTGTACTCGCTTTTTTCGTAACATTTTAGTGCAAGAAGATTTCGCCGAAGAAAGGTATACAATTCAATTGCTTTTGTGTGTCGCTTTTCATACCTTAGATGTAGGGTATTTGACTTTGAGCAAACGTTTGTAATGCAAAGAAATATTCATGCTACACATTATCTCTAGGTCGCTTTGAGCTAGAGACTTGAAGTTTGGTAGACATAAACCAATTAAAGATTGTGACATCATGTTCACTTAACCATTATTTTGCGCTTAATTACTCCCAAAGATTTCAAGATATTCCACCGTCCCTCTTTTTTATTTGCATACTCTGCATATCA
Organism: Dasypogon diadema; assembly: GCA_006980735.1. NCBI lineage: Eukaryota > Metazoa > Arthropoda > Insecta > Diptera > Asilidae > Dasypogon > Dasypogon diadema. Next base: position 28,558 of record QYTT01081911.1, read on the forward strand.
CTTGTAATACCCAAAAATATCTATCACACAGAAAAATTTCCATTAATGGAGAATAAAAAATCTTTCACACGATAATTCAATAACCCTTTGAAATTTACTTCGTTAAATTCCTAAAATGAGTAAATTTTTTACCGAGTTGCCTTGCTAAACCTGCAATATTTCCATATAACATTACTTGCTCTATTCTAAAACTAAAGCTTTCCTGATCTACAAAATTGTTCAATACACTTAACCCTAGATTTTCATGAAAGATGTAAAAGTACTGCGTAAATGGCGGTACATAAATTTTAAATTGAACGACAAGCTCAAGTTCCAGATCATAATGAAAACAAACGCGTTCAAATTTCAAATTTCTGACCCTTATAATTTTTTAAATAAACTTTTTCTAATTTGTTCGAAACGGCTACGCTTAAAACGAAGTTCTTTCGCATATTTTGGGCCGTGATAAACTGAAATCGTGCCAATCGTACAAAACCTAAAATAATATATGGAATACTTATCCATATATTTTTTTAACATACAACTCTTCCTTTATTTATTTACTATTCACTACCGTGTTAACCAATTGCTCGTTTTCCTACTAAGGTATGACACGAAAGTAAATGCACAAAATTTATTTTACTTTTAAAGGAATTTATTTCAAACTTTCATTTTTATTATTAATCCAAATAGTATTAGTGAACCTAACAGTTTTCATAAATGTAATTATGTTATGGCCAACGGTCCATTATCTTTAATTTTACGCATTTTGCTTCGTACTCCTTCCATCATCTTTTGGACAAAAGTGAAATCAACTTTTTTAACACATCCTTTTATTCTCCTTGCTAGTTACTTGGTGGTTTTGGCTTCCCACTCCCTTTTATAAACCTCCTAAACCTATTTGGGCCAGTAGGGCCCAAAAATGTTCTATGGATCGCGCTGCTGGAATATTAGATGGGTTAACCAATTTTGGCACAAATTTGATTTTCTTCTGTTTTAAAAATTTTCTTGGGGAGTCGTGTGGCTAGTTTCGCCCGGAGCAGACGCATATCTCATCCGCGACTCTGCGGGTTTCTCTGTTTTTTGTGTGTCTACAGGGAAAACCAGCATCCGTATTGGTCGGAAATATAGCTAATTGCTAAGGCTGACCAGGTGGCGTCCTAACTGTTCTTTGTGTAACGGGACTTCTGCTGTGCGTTAGTCTCTAAAAAAAAGACAAGACAAGACAAAAACTTTCTTCTTAATAAACGTCACTTTCTTGGAATTTGTTCTATTTGTTTCTCACTGTATTGTGGTACAATTGGTCGTTTATAGTATTTTAGTTTTAATTTCCGTACATTTCTTCTAATTGTTTCTTTTCACACCAAATTTGTTCGCCATTTTTCGAACACTTACACCGATTTTGTTCTTCATCATTTTTTCTACAATCTTTAATTTTCTTTTATTTAATTTCGGTTTTATTCTAGGCTTTTGTTTACCATCGCTTGGTAAACCTTGATCATACCATTTAAAAATATAATACAAAGTACTTCTATTAATATTTTCACTTAAAAAGTGCTTAAAAACATATTTTCTGTGATACAGTCCAAGCATAGAATAAACTCGTCTTCGTAAAACGTTCTGTTCTCCTACTTTAGTGACGAAAAACGTTTGCTCAACTAGTGTACTTTTCACTACAGATTACGAGATTTATACACTTCATAAATGGGCCTGATCGAGTGCAGTTACTTTCGTGTCATACCTTAGATTATTTCGAATTACAGAGGGGTTGTGTCAGCAAATATGATTTCCAGATTTCTGGACTATAGTGTTAACTCTAAGATAACGCTCTTCAATAAAATGGCTTTTATTCATGTCAATAATGCATAATAAACTTGAATTATATCAATTCAATGGAAATAGTATATCAGGTGTATTCAGAATTCTTTACAGGGTAAATTTAAAATCATTAGCTTTCATTTTTTTATTCTTAAATAAATTTCATCATTCTTAAATAATCGTAGACAATATGTAACAATGGAGAAATTCGAACAATTCGATTATTAGTTAAGAAGAAAAGTTTACATTCTAAATAAAATTCAGTTATCACTCTAAACTTTTATAAGTAACAATAATCATACCATATAAGTGAAATTCGAAATATCATATCATGTCATAATAAAATAGCTTTAAATGTAATGCTTTCTGTTTCAGGAAGTTGGGAGTATTATTGGAAAGAAAGGAGAAATCGTCAATCGTTTTCGGGAAGAGGTAAATTTTAATATTATTTTTTATTAATAACGTAGTTTGAAAAATAGTAAATGCTTTATAAAATTTGAGTATTAAACATAGTTTATAGTACATTATTTAAATAAATTTGTATTAGAGTAGACACTTAGGTGTTATTCTGTGAAAACCTTATTCCATTTCCAACCGTCCACAATTACCAACCTCTCTATCTGCTAAAACCATTCAAATTTATATTCTCATAAAAAGAGTTGCCAAATAGCATTTTATTTATGTTACCTGAAATTGTTTTACCAAATCGAAATGTTTGAATTTGTGTACAGCGCAGTTAAAACGTAAAATCGCTTTTATGTATGGAACGGCAGAAATGTGCCTCGTCAATCAAATCCATGCGCCAAAATATCGAATTGAGAAAAACGAATTTGAGAATTTTTAAAACGGAACTATTCAATGAAATTTTTTAAATTCTTGATTATTTCTTATTCTGTTTATTTTGATTTTCTTGAAACTGCATAGATCTTTAAGCCTTAGTGATTGTTTTAGAAACATTTGAAATTCCCACTTTTTAAACTATATCAAGTTTATGGAACGTTTGCTTTCATTTGTTGGAGGTAGATCACTTATAATGGCTTTTGAATCAATTAAACAGATTCTGTCTTCTCAGATATTCTGGATTGGATTGGATTGGATTAAAATAAATACCAATTCAGTTTTGATGTAAAATATTTAATTCCTTTTTAGGCTCACGTATACGTACAATTAGCTTTTGTTGCGTCCACGTTGTTGTTATTGTTTTTGGTGGAAATACAACGACAAATGCATGGATTCATGGTACTAAGGAAACCAGACTGCAGTGTGAGCTCACTTTCGAGTAACCTACGTAAAACTGATCACATGAGAACCAGTATTCCCTGAGGTCTACCGCAGTCAACTTTAACGCCTGTCCTTGAGACAGACTTAGTAATCGCAAAGCAGAGCTTGAGGTCTGCAATCTCTTAAAAGGGAAGTCAGATGATATCCACGGTATACATGGTATGAACACTAGCTCCCCATGACATCCAGTGGAGGTTGTGGTCTCAATAATATTACGACCCAGAGCCCTCAGCTCAGTACCATTACAAAGTTTCAGTGGATGCAGATTTCGCAGAAATATCACTGGTTAACCTACGCTTGGGATAAGTTTATGGATCGGAAGACCGAGTGACTTGAAAGTGTTTGGAAATTCCACAGCGACGTATACTATTACTGTACTTTCAAACAACTTCAGTAAAACGTCATTGATAGTCGTAGCATGTAGCACGTTCGTACAACTATTCCATAAGCTTAAGGTAGCTTTAAAGTCTACACTTAAAGTTATAAGTGGGGGTGTATAAATGCCTTAAATTGTAAAGCTTAGTTTCACTTTGCAAATATAGCTGCCTTTTTAAGTGAACAAAATACTGAGTGAAGACAACGATGTGTGCCACTTGTTCTAAAGAACCTAATATGGCAAGAAAGTTTTGTCGTTTCTTAGGGAAAATTCAATTTGTTTTCAACTTTTTAAAGATATTGGTTTATGAAACATGTTGAACAACTTAATTTTAGTAGCTAAATTTATTTACTTTAGTTTCACAATATTTCTAGTACCTATTGCAATTCTTTCGGTCCATTCAACCATCTTCAGAGATAGTTACCGAGCTACGAGTTGGTGTTGTGATCTCTATCATTTGCATAGGTCAACACACTTGTAGTATTATGGGAGATGATTGGAACTCTAATTGATCATTTAATTTTTCATTTTTTCTTCTTGCTCTTTCAAACTTTAAATTTTTTAATATATCTAATCTTTTTTCTCTATATGTAATATTTTTAAATTTCTCTCTCAAATGCTTAGCTAAAGCTGAGTATTCTTTATTGTTTTTATATGCCGTCATTTTTTCTTTAAATCTAGTTTTAATTTTACGTCCTGTTTGGCCTATGTAAATGCTCTCATAACAATAACATTTGACCCGGTATATACCCGGATTTCCGAATGCATTATTTTCTTCTTTACAGTTGAATAACATATTTCTGATTGTATTTTTCTTATAAAAGGCAATATTCACACTACAATTTCTGTTTATTAAAATAAATATTTGGTACCTTACGAGACAATTCAAGAAACCAGACCTTTCTGATTCCAAGGAAAGCAAACTTCTTAACTCTTCATCAATAGTAGTCTTTGCACAACACAAACTACACAAACACTAGATGGAAAATGCAAAAAAATTATCCAAAAACAGCGGGATTTATAAAATCACAGCAAACGTCCGTTGCTCCAACTGGATATTACATTTTCCACTAAAAGTGGGCCAGCAACGGTAGTTACGCAGGATAACGTGGATTTAGTCGAGAAAGTTGTTCTGATGGATTGGCGTTTAAAGGCCAAGGAAATCGCAGAACAAATCAGTATATTGAAAACAAGTGATCTGCGGATTCTTCATGAGCATTTGGGTATGACAAAAATCAGCGCAAGATGGGCACTGCGAATTCTTTCCTCAGTCAGCAATTTTTGGAGTTGTGTAAAGACGACGTAGACAGTGTTCTCCACAGGATTGTGACAGGGGATGAAACTATCATTCTTTACCATGATGCGTTGTCCAAAAGGGATTCAATGGAGTTGCATCGCTTCACAAAAATCTTCAAGATTCTTTCTAGATTTTACGTAGAAAGTGGCTAGAAAATGCACTTATTTAATTTCGCGTATGCAGCTGCTTCTTTTCACGTGGGAGCTACTTTCGTGTGTGAAATCTTTTAGTGGCGCGCGTGCATGTGTGGGTTCTAAATTGCAGATCGAAACGAACGTAACGATCCAGTGCCGAAAAAAGCGAGGGTCACACAAAGCATCAGCAAGCATCAGGATCATCCACCTTGCAGACTTAGCCCTAAGTAACTATTTTTTAATAAAATCAGATTTTCGGAGAAGGAAGTTTAATTTCGACAAAGAAATCCATTAGGCGGTTAGGTAGCATTTTGAAGACAAATCTTCAGATTACTAGTTTAATAGTATTAAAACACTTATTAAAAGATGTGGACAATGTGTTGAAATAAAGGAAGAATATATCGAAAAATAACCACCTTTTTCCTCTTTCACCCTTCCTTCTACCTCCAGCCAGGAATACTTGGACCAAACTATGTAGATAAAAATGCTAAGGCAAAGTTTCCCCCTTTTGAAAAGGCATATCCATGAAGTTAACTGCATTTTAGAAATTTGTTAATATTTTCAGCCGTTTTTAGGGTTCCGTAGTCAACAAGGAACCCTTAAAGTTTCGCCATGTCCGTCCATCTGTCTGTGGCGTAGCTTAGAGACTCTTTAGTACTAGAAAGCTGTACTTTGGAATGGGTATACATATTAATCACGCCGACAAAATGGTAAAATAAAATCTTAAAAAAATTTTTTTTAGGTACCTCCCCTACACGTTAAGTGGTACATGGCACCCCCATGGTGTGGGGTGTCGTTGGATAGGTCGTTCAAAAATATTGTGGGTGTGTGAAAACCATTTTTCGATTCAGGGATCCGTTTGCGAAATATTAAGCCTTAAAGGCTAATTTTTGTTAAGAGTCAGTTAAAATTCAATATAATATTGTACTTAGTTACGTTTTGTTTTTTGTTACCGAAAAATCGCAAAATGACATTTTGATCAAAATAGCATTCATCCGGTGGCATATAAACTGGTTTGATTAGTTGAAAAACCTGAAGAAAATATTCAATGAAATTCAAAGCGTTTTCGTTTTTTCAACAGGTGGAGTTCACGCAGGGTTTTTTCCAAAACGCGGTGCTGCGCAACTTATGAAAAAGCTGCACGTGTAACTAATGCATTCCTAGACAAATAAGGATTTCTAAATTTCCATGCCCTCAGTCTCCTGCCATAGTTAATTGTGAGATTTAAAAAAAATCGATTTCTTAAAGTACAATGTAGATATCTACATATGTAGTCTTTGTAAAAGTTACGCAATACTCAGTTTTGGAAAAGAACCGCACTTTTCGTTTTGTTCCATACTGTTGAGTCCTCAACAATTTAATTCCTATTCAGCAGACTCGTTTTGGAGCTGTTGGGACTAGTATTGCAGTGAACTGAAGTGCAATTTAACACTCGAACTGAAAGTGTTCGATTAGTGCAGCACTGTATTGAAGTGCTTCTGCAAAATCTTTGGGGAATTACTCCCCCCTGTTCTTTCAGTGCACTCGAGTTAGAGGCAGTGCAAATTCAAACATTTATTACTGCACCGTAGTGAGGTGCTGCACTGCATTGAAGCGCACCTTGAATTTTATTTTATTAATTCGCCTTATTAATATTTATTTTTTCTTCTTTCACAGGTTAAATTTGAATTGGATTTTTTTCATTTTTAATCGTTGGATTTATCCTTAGCTTCGCTTTTTATTTAATTTTTAATTTTCTTTGAGTTGTTTTTATTTTGCTTTCCGTTGAATTATTTTGCTTAAATTATTATTCGAATTATTTTTATTTGCTTATTATTTTGTATTTTGCTTGGTTTGAATTTTATTATTTGATATTGTTCGGCTTTATTTGGATTTTCGTCAATAAATATATATTTTTAAAAAATAATTTCTCTGTGTTCTTTGTTTCTGGCACCTGTTTCCCTTTCTTTTTCTAAACCACCAAGTGTGGACTTAACATTGGTCCTTCGAGCCGGATTTACACAGAATTTCTTTCTAAAGAACATTGTTCTTCATCTATCTCTAGTATTTAGAAAACCCAAGAAGCATCATGGGTATAAACAAGCTTATTAAGGCTCTATCTGGCTTTCTTTCACAGTTCCAAAAAGCCATTTCGAATCACAAAAAGGCAACTAAGGGGTCACGATCAGAAAATTATTTTAAATTGAGAATATAAAACTTTAAGTCTCTTTGGAATCAATTTCAAAGCACACACACTCAAATTATTCAAAGCGATTCAGAAGAATGTGCAAAATACGAGGAAAGTCCTGTATATGAAACAGTCGAGGAACTATACATTGACTACATTTCGCAGCTCAAAGATGAACTCATGACACTTCAGCCACAAGCAAAGAAGGAAGAAAGGAGACAATATCAATCTTCCTTCTGCTATTCCTCAGCACGAGTTCAAACTGCCAACAATAAATATTCCACAGTTTGACGGTAGTTAAGGATCATGGGGAATATTCCATGATCTCTTCATGTCTATTATAGATAAAGAACCCAATCTTTCAAATGTGCAAAAATTTCACTATTTGAAAACCTCGTGTGAATGGAGAAGCCGAACACTTATTACGACAATTCGATGTCACTAATGATAATTACAAAAAAGCGTGAGATTTTTTAAATAAACGGTACTAGTTTTTACTCAATTCAAATTTCTGTTTAACCAGCCGAACATTAAAACGGAATCTGCATTATCGATTAACACTTTAATCGATCAAACAGAGGAATGCCTTTACGAACTCAAGGCTCTTGGTATACCCACAGAGAGTTGGGATGCTATCCTAGCATATATTACTAGTGCAAAAACTTTCAAATGAGACACATGTGCTCTGGGAATAAACACAGGGAGACAAAACAGATCTCCCATCCTTTTCTGACTTGATAAACAACTCTCTTTCGTTGTTTCACATTCCGCAAATTTCCGACAGAACAACGAATAAATTTTATAAGAAAGAAGAGTATGTAAAAACTGCATAACTTCAGGCCATATTACAATAAATTGCAAAAGCAAGAGATCTTGCTTCAAGTGTCACAAACGACAAAATACACTACTACACTTATAATCTCTAAGCATTAATAAGGTTTCCGAGCAAACTCAAGTCAAAGGCAAATAATGCTACGACCACAAAACAAGCAGAGGATAAACCTCTCACTTAGTCTTTCTTTACAACTTCGGTAAAGAGGGCATTGCTTTCAACGGCCATCGTTTCAGTTGAAAGTACAGCAGGCGCCAAACAGACCTTTACAGCATTAATTGACTCTAGGTCGCAAGTCTCATTCATTACGAAGGTTGCTGCAAACCGCTTAAGATTAAGAAAAAGGCCTGTAAACTACTGGATTAGGTAAAACCAAATCCAGACGCGTAAATAAGCAAGTGAATTTTATTATCACTGCATGCGAAATTTGAAATAAATGCTTTAACTTTATATATTCCGTCAAACCCGGAAAATGTTAAAAATTTGACATATTTACAAAACTTGCCACTTGCTGATCCCAAATATTTCGTTTCAGACAAGTAGAGAGGCCAGTCGATCACTATTATATGCTTCATCATGCTGTGTAGAAAAACAGCATTACTACAAAACTCGGAGTAGTCTTTAAGGCTTCAGCAAAAGCGTCAAATGACAAATCGCTGAACGAGCAGCTACTTGTTGGCCCTATCATACAGCCCACATTATTGACGATTCTCCTCAGATGGCGCTTTTATCAGTATGCGTTCACAGCGGTCATCGAAAAAGTGAACAGGGTGATCCGCGTCCAACCTGAACAACAAAAACATCAGAGAATGTTATGCAGAAATCATCCAAGCGAACTAAGCAAAGACTTCGAATTGACAACTGTCACATTAGGACTCTGCAGCAATTGGCTCAGGATGAATCCGAAAACTTCCCACTAGCTTCGGAAAGCATAGTCGACGACTTATTACGTCAGCTGTCAAGTTACAGCAAGAACTATAACAAGTTCTTGCAAAAGGAGGCTTCAACATCCGAAATTGGTCAGCCAATACGTAGCTATTAGTCATTATCCCTAAACAGAGAAATCAAAGTGATACTTGACATTTCTGAAAACGAGAGTGTTAAGACATTAGGGATAAAATGGCATCCCGCGACTGACCATTTTAGCATCACAGTGACAATGCCAGCAACAAGAATGGGGTACACTAAAAGGACAGCATCATTATTTGATCCACTAGGCTGGCTTGCTGCTTGCATTGTCATAGCGAAAATATTTATTCAAAGATTATGGCTTTACAAATTAGAATGGGATGAAGCACTCCGAGAAAATTTCGCGCTACAATGGCGAACATTTAGGCAAAATCTACCCCTAATTGGGCAAATTAAAATACCACAATGGGTGGAATTTAAACCTGATGCCCGCAGCATTGAACTACACGGCTTTTGCGATGCCTCCAATAAAGCATGTAAAGCTGTCATTTATTTGCGATGTGAAAACCAAAATGGCGACATTCAAACGCATCTTCTAACAAGCAAAACAAAAGTTGGGCCAACGAAACCGATTTGTGTTCCCAAGTTGGAAATATGCGGTGCTGTCATTAATGCTCGATTAATGAAGCAAGTACAAGTTGGCTAGCAACTGTCAAATATTCCTATTGCCGTTTGGTCTGATTCAGAGATTACACTCGCCGAATTGATGTAAAACATTCGTTGCCAATAGGACGTCCGGAATTCAGGACGTAATTCCCCCAACAAGTTGGTATCATGTTTCATGACATTGCGCCATCTGGTGGCGAGATCCAAAATGACTGCCTCTCGACAAATCAGGTCAGGTCATACAGCCAGATGACACTTTACTGTCAAAATATTCTTCGTTTCCAAAATTTATTCGGATCGTCGCTTATTGCATTCGATTCTGCAATAAGTGCCGTATGCCAAAGGGCGAACAAAAAACAAGCAGTTTAACATTTTGGGAACGTTAAACTGCCGAAACAAAATTAATTGTGCATTTGCAAAAAACTGTCTTCTGTCAAGAATACAATTTACTAGCGGTAAATAGGCCCATTACAAAAACAAGCAACAAAGGCTCACTTAATCCATTTCTGGCAGAAGATCAAACAATCAGAGTAGGTGGCTGAATTCAAAATGCTCTACTGAACTATAATCAGAAGCATCCGAAGTATGGGACTATGTGTGGGAGTGATGTGGCATCTGAGCTGTCAAGGAGCTGGCCATGCAGGTCAGAGCCTAGTCTCAAGCGAGCTTCATGCTTGAGACTGAACCAGCAGAGATCTCCTAGGAGGCATTAGAGTATTCCTCTTGATTTGTCACTCAGCCCTAATGAGAGACTGGTGAAAACCAAGAGGAGCTCCCTCAGGAGGCCTCGCCACGGACCTCGCCCTAATGAGAGGCCAGGATACATGTCGAAGTCTTTCTAGAGTGCTCGCTCCTGGAGTCTCCAGGTCCAGTCGCTCCTAGGGTGTCCAAGCCCAGATGTCTCGGAGAGGCTAGTGGCGGCCGGCACGCTTGAAGGCTAGCGTTGCGGTGAGAGTGTTCTTGAAAGTATGTACTTTAAGAAAATGCAAAAAAGCAAAAGTCGGTTTTTTGACCTCCTTCACAGTGGTGTTCCCCTTAATATAATCCTCAAAATTCTAGCTGACAAAGAAGATCCTAAAGAAACACCCTATACCGATCCGTTGGGCGAAAGTTCGCCTAGAGGCCCCGAAATAATCACATGTCCCAAAGAAATACTAACAATATTACGGGATTATCATGATTCGCCTTTTGGAGGTCATCAGGGTGTGATCATACAAACGGATCCGACGAAATATTGGTGGAGACATATTCTTAGAGACATCAAGAACTATATAAAACGCTGTCGTAAGCGCCAATGAAAACCTTTCTTCAAACTAGGATGCCAATGCTTATTACAGATATCGCAGACATTGTCGGTCCACTCGATGAAACAGACTCTGGAAATAAATACATCTTGACATTCCAGGATAAACTCCTATAAATTTGTAGATTGGTACGCAATACCTAAAGGGGAAGCTAGCACAGTAGTCACAGATCAAGGAACAACCTTTCTAAGTGACTTATTCAAAAAGGTATGTAAACTGTTAAGGGTGAAGAAGCTACAGACTTCTGCTTACCACCCACAGTCCAACGGCATATTTGAGCGTGCACATAGGTCGTTAATCGAGTACCTACGAACGTGGACGAAAATCCCAAAGCATGGGATCAATTTATGCGAACCGCGGCATTTGTATACAACAATAGTACATGAGGGGACTAAATGATCTCCAATCGACTGCCTCTATGGCTTCATGGCGGGATGTTCCTTGCAATTTAAAAAGAGAACCGGAACCAGTGTATAACCATGAGAGTTACTACCAGATTTTAAGATATAAACTTAACAAATCTTATGCAATGGCATGAAAAAACTTGCTAGTGAGCAAACAGCGCTTTAAGCAATATTATTACGAAACAGTTCGACCACACTCAATACTGAAAATTTGTAAAAATAAGTTGTCAAAATGTTTGGATTAGTTTTTAATGTTAATCTGTTATTATCCAGGTAGAGGTGTAAAAAGTAATTTAGTGGTGCCAAATAATAAAATATTACCAGAAATAAATGTTTTGAATAAAAAGTTAATATCAAAATAAAAAGAATAATAAATACAAGTTTTTATTTAAAATAGAAGATTAATAAAAGATTAAAAAAAGGACAAGGAATAAGATAAAAAGAATAAAATAAAAAATAAAGAAAAAAGAACTTAAATGTCAAAAGAACGAATTTGCAATATAAAAATAATTAAAAATAAAAATTCAGAGTGGGTATAACGATCTTATCCCCCTAAACCTTTATACCAACACAATAACTGACTCAAGCTCTTTCACGACTAGGCTTTAGCAAGAATACGGATAAATAAGAAATAGCAAGGAAATAAATATTAGGAGAAATTAAGTCAAGAATAAACATAATCATTACTAACCAATATGATAAATAAGGTAAATAACAAATAGAAGAAATAATAACAACAAAACAGAACAATATAAAATATGACCTAAATAATAAAGGTATCAATAAGGAGAATAAATCAAATAAAATCCAAATATATACAGGGTGTCTTTTACCTGGCGATAAGGGGGTGGATAATTTACCGTTATTGAGATATATCGAAAAATTCACTAAAAGCAACGCTAAGGCGATACACTTACCTTGAAGTGTATAACTTTTCTTGTTATCAACATAGGGACCTGATTCTTGCTTTGCTTGTTAGAGATCTTTGTGGTCTTCTTGTTGATGTATATCAACAAACGCAAGATTGCGGATGTTCGGAAACAAGAAATATATGCTGTCGAAATCTAAATTTCGACTTTCCAGTGAAATTTTTTCAACTTTTAACCAAATTTATGGAAAACTTACTATCTTAACATTATGTTTTTTATCGTTTACTGGTAGCTCATGAGGTTACCCTTCGAACCATATCTCATGCATGCCCCTAGAATTACAAATTATAAGGACATATGTGTTATTGCTTATCACTTCTTTGAAGGTAAGAATTTTTTGGTGACATCTTTAGATTTTTTGATGTCATTTAGATGTGAACAATACTTGCATTAGTTCTTATTCATTTTCCTTGTAAAATTACGCAGTGATTCATTATTACCATTACCAAATAGTTTCAAATATCTAATTAACACATTGCAAGCGGGAGACTGTGATCACAGTCCGAAATAGAACGAACGTTGAAAGCGGGAGACTGTAATCTCAGTTGCGCAATAAACTGCAATAAACTATATACTTTCTGTGGGCTCCAAAACTAATTGTATTATGTCTAGCAATTTATTGTTTTCTACAACTCCTTTGAAAGAACGCGCTTTACTTTATCCTATTTTTAAATTTTACCAGTTTTGATTAGAATTTCATTTTATTGCCTTTTACCCATTTTGAAAATGGATTTGCCCGCTACACATTCAAATACTTGGAAAACCATGCCCGCATGCAAAGTGTTAACAATATAACATTGTAAGTATCCCTAACCACTGTTAAGAATACTTTTTTTGTAAAATTTTTTAATTGTCCTTTTTATTACTCCATTTCTCGAAACCATTTATACCTAATATAATAATTTGTTTCTAGGAACTTACGTTTTACCTACCTGCCCATCTAAACAAATGATCTAACTTTTTATTGTCTTTTCCTTCTCGTTACTTGTTTATTTTTATTACCAATTTTTAAAGATTTAATTATTAGATTTAAATACAATACTTTAAGGCCCGTCCCACACGGAAGCTGTGCTGGATGCTCTACGCAACGTTGTCGTAATACACGCGTTTTAATGGATCAGATTGCTGCTAAGCTGTACGAGATAGAATGCTCCATTTAAACGTGTGAATCACAGATTTTAAAAATTTAGCATTGCGGATCCAGTATGACGGAAAAAAATTGCTTAATATTTTAATATAATCTTCGTAAAATGAGGAACTTATGAGTTTTGGGGCTGATAATTACGAATTTCCGATTTTATTTTATACATGTTCAATATGATGAATGCAATATGGCATGGATTCCGTAATATATACACTTCAGGGCAATAAAGTAATTAAAGCTAAAGGGTGCACCTACAGGTTGTGGATAGTAGGACGGCCTGCAGATTTGATGGTTAGTTGCGAATATGTAAAAATAAGTAGCCGCGGAAAACAAACGCATTATTTCCTTTTCTTCTC
>QYTT01081912.1:0-11877 GCA_006980735.1 Dasypogon diadema
ATTATCAAATAATTTACAATAATTTACACACACAACTGGCTTTGGATTCTGTTTCGTTCGATTGAACGGTGTTGGAACCTCTGATTCCAGTTCCGACCTAGGTTTCTCAATCGAACTCGACAAAATAGACAGATAAACATCCATTACCAATGACGTCACAATGTTTAATTTGAATGGGAACTAACTGAAAAATGTTATTCATACGTATTATAACATGTTTGGTTTTGTCGTCGATTTGGTTCGTTTCGCAGCATTCATACCAAGTCAATTGATGGACTTGGAAACTTTATTAGCTCATATGTTGGACAGCGTACACGTAACAACTTTAAACACACAGTGAGCGAATAAAACTTTGAAGTTCTTCGCTTGACTCGGTATGAAAATTGCAAATTGAAACGAATTTTAGAAAAAAATTTTAATTTTTTTATTAGAAAAGGTCGAAATATTTTAACGTCATTAGTTCCCTAATACTTTTGTCGTTTAATAGATATCTTATACCCTAGGCAGACGGCATATTCGAATGACCATTACGACGTCAAAATGACGTAGCTCCCAGACTACTTATATGATATTTTAAATAAATTTTGACGTCATAATGCTCATTCGAGTATGCTGCCTGTCTAAGGTATTAGGTTTTTTCATAGACCTTATACTTTTGGCGACAAGGCAATTCAATAAAATAATTTTTCATATTTCGATAAGAATCAGGCTTGTAGCATAAAGAAGGCAATAGTGTATTGCATACTATAAGCCTGTTCAAGATTCCAGTGTTTTGTAGTTGATTGCAATTTCTACGTATGTAGTCAACTATGCAAATAATTTTTTTAAATAATTTAACAAAGAGTACTTCTTTTACATAGTTTTCCTATGATGATTAGAAAAACTTTTCTGCACTATGGAACTATTCCAAAATATATTTTCTGCAGTCGACTGCAATTTCTACGCATGTAGTTAACGTATATGGAGAACAGTTTTTTCTAGTGTGAATGTGGAGATCCATTCAAAAGGGATAGTCTCTGTTAAATAGTATAGGAATCTTTAAAAATTTCATGGTCTACACGTGTAGAAGTCAATTTCGATTGTAAAAAATGCATTTTTGAACACGTTAAATACACGCGTAGTAGTTGCAGTCGACTGCAGAAACTGCAGTCTTGAAAAGGCCTTATGTCATATGCATATATTATAATATATACAATGTTGACTAATATTTAGAAGACTTCATGCAGTTTTTTTATTTATACACTGAATTTCCTTTTTCGTAAGTATACCAAAATGAGAACATCAAATTTCTTAACACTTTTATGGAAAAAGTGTTCAGAAATTTGATGTTCTCATTTTGGTATACTTACTGACTTAAATTTAACTTAACTTATTACTTAAATTTAAAATTAATTTGAAGAGAACTCATACCTGAGATGTGATAACAAACATAGATTAGACATTTATTACGTGAATTCTGTGTAAATATTTTTACGTCAAATATTTTTCACAATGAAATCTATATTATAACCTAAGTGCCAATACACTAAAACATTTCTTATTTACATATGTAATTTACTCCTGAATACCTTATGTTACGTATGTGTAACAAACCTCAAAGTGTGTAGAAAATCTATTTCACTTAGTTCAAAAAATTTTTAAAAATTATTTCCAGGTTCTTAAATGCTACAGAATACATGTCGTTGAAAACATGTCATGCAATGAAAGTTTTTCTTATTATAATAATATATGCATACATAATATACATGGCCTTATACATATTTTTAAATGCATGACTGTAGATTTCACTGGCAAGACGTTAATTTGTACGTACATGAACTTCAGTCTACTTTATTCTCCATGAATTTTTGGTATGAGTTCTTTAATTCATGCATACAAATGTGAACGCAATTTACAATAAATTCAAATTTGTATGAATTACGATTTGAATTAAATCATAAAGAAAATAATATAGTATAAAATTTTACTTCGCCTATGAAGTGGAATACTCTTACTGGGGATACTTCCTTCTAAAAACAATCACTGGAAACCTTACCGCTGAGTGGGGGTCAAACGGAAACTTTTATAATAATAATAAAAGTATCATAAAAGGGAATTTTTGTGTTTTTTGGGTTTCCTAGATCTTTATTTGGCTTTCTAACGAAATCAGTTCCGTGAGCGTTTCTATACGCTGTTGCCACTAACCAAAGATTTGACAAAACATGCCCTTTCCTTTCTTAGTCGTGCTTTTCACATAGTCAACTGTACACGGCTGTGCCGGCAGCAGTTTCTGCCGATGCACTTCGCATTCAAATCTTACCCGGACTAAAACATGGTGTTTTTCCTGAACGAAGCCATTACAGACAACATGGTTTTCCGGGAAGCTCTTGCATTACCATCACTAAAATTTTTCGAATTTATATTATTCCCTTCCTTATCTGTTCCCTTAACACAAAGAAATTAGGCCTATGGTGATGACCCCTCTCGATAATCAAATTTGCGCCGCTTACCCTAGCAAGAGAGATGACGAAACGGGAGGTGTTCTTTTCACTGCTTCATTCACTTCCACTCTTTCCTAACTTTCATCTTTATTTCTTAATTCAATATCTTTTCCCCTGCCTTCCGTGCAAGTGCACAGCGGATCTTACTAGTATCAATAAATTAAGATAGATGCTTTCTTAAAATAATATTTTGAATACTTTTAGTAACTTTTGTATTGAACAATTTTGCAGAGCAGGAAAGTTTACGTCTTAAAATATGGAAACCTACTTTATATAAAATATTGCAGGCTTAGTAATGGAGCACTATAAAGGGTTTGCCCATTTGTGAAGTTGATCTTACAATTCTAATGACCGGGGTTGGAAGTTAGGGGCTAGTTATGTAAGAGTCAGTCCATGGAAAATCGTCCAACGGTGTTGAGTTGACTATCTTAGATTTTAATGAAATTTTGCTAAATTGTTCGGTTAGAGCATTACACGATTTGTATGCAATTATTTTTGGAGTTGTGGCTTTTTAGGGTATTCGAAAACACGAAAAAATTTATATATGAATATATCAATAAAAAATTTTTATACTACTGAAAAAATTCCTTTATTTCAATTAATTTTTTTAATTTAATTTAGTTTTTTTAAAACTAAAAAATCCATGAATCATATTTCCAATCATGTACTGGTCATTTATCAAAATATTGAAAATTTTTAGCATAATTTTAGAGATATGTAAGTTGTTTTAAATTATGAACATTTTCCGGTAAATTTACATTTTTGTAAATATTAAAACGAATGAGGCACACATTCTAAAGGCAGCTTGCACCTTTATAGCTCTCCGTCATAATTCCCGTCTTCAACAGATATAACATTTGTTAATCAGTAATGAAGATAGCCAAGTAGATTACACATTTCAAGCTATATGTGATAATGAACCCATTTGCGTCCCTAGTTTAAATTTTGCAGACCTTTATAAAACATTTGGTCTAAAAGTACACATTTGTGGATACTAAAGGACAAAGAACGAAAAAGGGGGTACAAAACGTCTTTCTTGTTTAATGTAATCGACTGTTATTATCTTATAATTTGTGATGCCTCACATTTAAAGGGAGTCATTAACAACTGCTCTACTATTTATATTTCGGAAGATATGAATTTTTAAACAGTACCAGAATCCCTAATTTTTTCGATTCGCTTTTTTAGATTGTTTTCAGACTGTAAACTGTTTAGTCCCGCTAGTTTGAGACAGATACATGGCCTTGATTTCAGCAATGCATAGTTCATTTTAAAATTATATCAGATTCTACTTGAAATTCCGACAGTTATTGTATTTTTTGTGAACTTGCTGAAAACCTTATATATACTTGCTGAAAACCTTATACATACATACATACAAGAAGTTTTTCCTATAAATATAGCCTAAAAAGCTTGCAGATTACGACCCCGCGCAGTCCATCTCCAAGAACGGTTACCACGATAAGTTTCTTAAGGTCACCTGAAATAAAAAACTTAGATGGCGTTTTACTTTATGATCAGACTGTTATCGTTTAACGAACATGAAAAACTTTATACTTTTTTTAAAGAGAAATAATAGCAGGCCAAAGTCAAAAGTTCGACTACTCAAAAACGTGCACGCAGTATTACAGTAGACAGGTATAACAACATACCTCTCTTCAATATACCTGCTAAGGCACAAAGTTCCTGAACGCTTACCTTCGGTGTTTCTGGGAATTTTTATCCGAAATTATGCAGAAATGTTCTTCAATAGTTAAATTACAAAAATCCGTAAAAAATCGATTTTTCGATCGAAAAAAAATAAAATCTCCCCTTAAGGCGATGTCTTCTCTCAGCAACGCTTTCCTAATTATAGATAACGCAACGCAAGCATTCATAAAACATAGCAAGTTCGGGATGCGTCATTTTCGAAAAATTCAACTATAAATCTTGCATCTATATGTTCTTCGATTAGAGATGCAATTGTGCAAAATACGGCTTTGCTTTCTTCGGCTTTTATGGTTTTTAAAGCTTTTTTCATAAAAAGCGGACTTTTTTCATGCCTTAATCGAGTAATGAAAAAAGCATGACGTCACGGCGTTTTATGGTTTTTTCCGGCTTTTTATGGTTTGTACCATTAAAAGCAAAACAGCTTTTTCCTTTTTTCCTATAAATAAACGAACGAAGGAAAGAGCTTTCAAAATTTTATTGCTTTAATAATTTAAAATTACAGATAATGTTGACAGGAAGCAAAATAATTTAATCGTTCTTCCTTTTTAAGGTATTTAAAATGTTGGAATATATGATGTGTGAAATGAAAGGAGAAGATTATTTCTATGCAGTAATATAATAATAAATTCTTGTTGCAGAGTGAAGTAGCGGCAAAAAACGCGGCGGAGGTCTAGAAAGGGTTATACTTCTGGAAAAAAAAGATAATGGCACGCATGAGGCTTGAAATGAAAGGGGAAGATAAGCTCTATGAGATAGTTCAACAAGAAGTGATGATTGCAGAGTGAGGGGGTGGTGAAAAACGTAGTCGAAAGAAGCGGCTTTTTTCCGGTACTTTTACATCTCTATCTTCGATACTTAGCCCAATAGAAAAATCGTTATCTAAAATGAAGGCGCATGCACAGTACTTTCAGGTGACGTAAGTAAAGAGCACAACCTTCTCACAGTTATCATGGATATGGATATAATTTGGCTCATTCCTAAGGGACAAGAGTGGCAGCCTTTGTATTGACCATAAGTTTTGAAATTTAAAGGCTGAAAAAAACATACAATAAAATGCAAATTTGAATCAAAATGAAAAAACTTTTCATAAATATCTTATGATGAAGTAGTTTGGTTATATACATAAATTTGTCCAAGGTTTATTTACGTTTGCTAATCATATAAACTTGTTTGGTAAGGGATTACATATATCCTCCATTGGTTTAAATTAATTTCGTGAAGGTTTAAATATATTTGCGCTTTGTTCAAATTCATATGTGGTTGGGTTAAAATTATTTGCTCTTGGGTTAAACTTGTTTACTTTTAGATTAAACTAATTTATTCTTGGGCCAAATAAATCTGCAAATGCTATAATACTTCTTGTGGTTTAATTTAAACACTTGTTTCCATTCCACGACAACCTTATCTAGACCAGGACGAACAGGAACATTATCTTTATGTAACTTCAATAAACCATATAAAAGAGGAATAGAGGGATCACATCGGGATTATTTATAGTGCTAATGATACGACGATTATACCTTGTTGTAGGATCATAGTCTAGTTCTTCTACATTCATGTTGTTTAGACATTCCTGCATTTTTCTAAATTAACATCTTCGTGCAAAATTGTTACCGACTCACCCCTAACCAGCCCTAGTTAAAATTAAATTATTGACCTTTAGTTTTTTCCTAATTCACTTATTGACTATTAATTGCTGAGCTATTTTTCTCCACTTCTATTAGCTCAGCACAATCGAATTTTTCCTTTAAATCATCATCCTGGAGAGCTGCATCCATGAGTAACCAAATCCAAAATAACGTTCTGTTTTATCTTAAGGATACTTACCAAGTTCCAAAAAGTTGCATTAATCGGTAACATTTTTCACTCTGGGAAAGAACTTTGTCTCTTCAGCCGGTTGAATAACAAATCCAGTATGGTAGTTGATGTTGATGTTGAGTTGACTACGTAAGAAGTGTAATTTGGATCTCTGTTGCATGTACTGCCCATATGATAACCGTTTAGCTTTCTCATGGCATTTCTCTTTCACAGCATCGAATTCATCGGGATGTAAGAGTAATGCAAGCTGAGAATGTAACACTGATATTATCTCGGGCTTTTTAATGGAACTTAATTTCACTCAGGAGCCAGGTACTTTTGGCTAAGTTTAAAGCTTTCTTAATACTTATTTTTATTTCTCCAAGTGTTATCTGAAATATCGATAAATATAATATAATATTCAGCAACAGGCGTGTAACATACATAAAAAATACATAATAAAGGCATTGCATGGTCCTAAAACACAATTGAGGTGTTGGACTTACCAACGTTGCAGTCCGAGAAAGGTGCATCAGCAACTGATTAATACTGGCAGGGTTGTGAAAAGCTCTAATTATGATCCACTATTAGCTCAGTTCAAGTATTGAGCCCGCTCAAATATCTATTGATTGATTGAAGTAAGCTCCGATCCTGAGCGGACTCAAATTTTGCGTTAACCAGACTCAGATAGTTTGAGCTGAGCGAATTAAAATTTTAATTCCTTGATCGAAACTCCATTAAAAGAATAAACAAATAAAAAATGGAGCAAAGTTTATTTTTTATTTTCGTAAGACAGGACTATTTCACAATTTTGGCTGTTTGAAAATGTGTTCTTGTTGATATAGATAACACACTTATGTACTTTTGTAGAGATCATATTCATCTTTACTTTTCTTTGTAAAAAAAATCTCTTCTTTAATATTGTGAGATATTTCCTTCTTGGGCTTTTAAACATTTTATTTTTTTAAATAAATTTCTGTATAACCTAGGTTTATTGAGTGGCATTTACAAAGCTATTACGTTCCTTGAAGTCTAACAGCGGAATACCTTCAGGATCCCAGAAAACTGTTACCACGACTTTTCTTATGCTTTGTGTGACCTTCGCTTTTCTCAGCACTGGTTCGCGGGGGCTATGCCAGTTTTATCCCCCGTCACAATCCTATGGGGAACACTGTCTACGTCGTCTTTACATAACTCCAAGAATTGCTGACAGCACTCAGCTCGCCATGCTTTTTGCACTGAGGAAAGAATTCGCGAACAATTGCGCCGATTTTTGTCATATCCAAATGCTTTTGAAGAATTCGGAGGATACTTGTATTCGATATACCGATTTGTTATGCGATTTCTTTGGCCTTTAGCCGCCGGTCCGTCAGAACAACTTTCTCGACCAAATCCACGTTATCCTGCGTCAATACTACTGCTGGTCCTTCACAGCATGGATCATATTCAATTGACTTCCGTCCCCAGCGAAAAAACTCTGACCAATCGAAAATGATGATGAAGATTCTCCATATACACGATCTCTGCTCTTTGATCTACGTCGGCGTTAATCCATCTTTTGTTAAATTTTGTTTATTCCAGCACGGTAGTCAATTTTTGACATTTTCAATTTTCTAGATCACTTTACTTTTCGAATCACTATTTCAAACTGTTTGAAAATATTTCCCGTCAGGACTTTTATACTATTGTCAATAGCTTCAGGTTTAAATTACCCTCAGGTCGAAATGAGTCGCGGCCAAAAAACCTTTCTAGAAGTTAAATAAAGCATTTTTTTGGAACATTGCAAGAGAAGTTCTTTTTAAATATAAGTTCAAAGTTCCAGCAAGTGATTTCAAGGAATGAATTCTTTGTCACCATGAAATTTTATTGTGTAACGTCCTCGTGGCTTCAAAAGTAGAATTCTCCTCAGCAGAATTGCCCCAACCACTGGTACACAGATAATGTAGGAATCGAACGCGCATCTACAGAGGAGAAAATCTGCAGAGCTGCATCTTAATATGATTGGTCACCGGCGCGACGTGGCATTCCACGACATGTACAGTCCAATTTGGTTAAAACCAGGTGTCCGTGACAATTACAGGAGTATTAAGGGGATTTATAGATTTTTAAATGAATTTTCTGAAGTCATCGGTTGGTTTATGTAGTCACAGTAATTTTGTCTTAAGTTTAATTCTCTTGACCGACCGCAAAAAAGAATTTTGGTAATTCAATCCCCTATTTAGGACCCTTGTATTGAATTGTAGCGTGTTTCCCAGAGACTAGCGGTATTAGCATATAAACTAATAGTAATAGTAGAACATTCACCTTCTGACTTTTATTAGTTAGAAAGCTTCCAAAAAGCTAACTATCGAAGACGCAAAATTTAATTTTTGATTAAGATTTACAGGCAGCTCAGGTTGATTCAATAGCTATATTGAAATCGAATAATATGCCTATCCCAAAATAAAGTTGTTAACAATTTTTTACGGTGTTAACAATTTTTATATAAAGCTATAGACCTAACAAACAAATTTTGTTCTTTTCCTTACCTTGAAAAATACCCTTAATTTATGTATGTATATATTTTACTGATAATCTTATAATTAAACCTGCGACATGGGTTCGTCAAAATCGGGTTTAGTTGCAGGAAAGCCCCATAAATATATTTCGGTATATTTTACTTAACAAAATTGAGTATTACATTGGAGCCTCATTCTAGTATCATTTGAGCTCCATATCATTTTCATAATACCACAGATATGCCTAGAAAGCACATCATATCAAGAATCTACCTCGACTAATATCAGTTGGGATTTTGCAGGCATGCCCTCTATGGGTTCTTATAGGATCAAAGATAAACGAAATATGTTACACAAAATCTTTTCTTTGATGATGACGTAATGTATTTTATTAAGTAATAATTCCTATGGTTGTCATTCCGCTGCAATTTGTTATAATATTCAGGTATTTATGTAAAAAATTATTAGGGATTTATAATCCTCAACAAGTGGAAATAAAATTGCCAGAGAGAAAAAACAACGGTTCAAATGGTATTGCTTTGTGCCAAGACAATTTTTTGAGATTAATGATTTTATTTGAAATCATAAAATCTACGGATGTATTCATCATACAATTAGTAACGCACTTATCATGTTTAACTATTTTGTTCACAAGCCGAGGTATTTTATGTAACTTATTTTGGACAAAAGAGCAAATACGTGTATTGCGCAATGAAAGACATCTCACTAATCACTTTGAACAATTAGAATCAAATTACTGGTTTGAAATAACGCTATTAAGATGCAACCTAGAAAGTTAAAAGAAAATCGATACAAAAAAGTTAATTGATCGTTGCATTAAAACCAAGTTGGTGGAAATAACACACGAATTAAATATCTTTTAAAATTCAAAAATTAGAAAAAGTAGGAAACCTTAGTAGGTCACAGTTAACTTTCGTTCATTACATCATAGTCAAAAATGGACATAAAATTTGATCGCAACCCGCGGTAACCGCACTGCGATTAAGTAACAGCAGCTCAGCTTAGACGTAGTGTAAAATGAGTTCAGGCAACTCCACTTCAAGTGGCATAATGGCAGCAACAGAGCTAGAAAACAATTCGCGAATCTTCATTAACAATAGTATGATACCGCAGACCACGTTAAGAGAACGCACAAATGACATAGTACAAGAGGTCTAATGAGCAATTACCAGGAACAAAAAGTGAAATTTTTTGTACTGTGCTGCTGAGGTACCATTAAAAACTCAAAAATCCATGTTCGTCATATGTCAGGTTATATAACTAACTACTCTCACAGGCGAGCAGTAAAGTGAGCACGATTCGTCTCAGCCCCAATCTTTGGAAACGAGACCGCGCGGTGCACTTAGATTTGTCTGGCGGTGTCTATGGCGATGGGAATCCGACTCAGATTCATGATCGGCGAGATTTGAATTAGATTCCAGCTAAGGGGGGAATGGATTGATCGGATCGCCCGCCGATCTGCACTCTGCAGCACAGCCGCATTATCGACAATGGGAACATGGCAGCGAAGAGGAAATCAAAATCACTTTTATTTTCATCTTGCTGCTCCTCGCGCCCCCTGCAGTGGCACAACATTTTTCTTTTCCTCTGATTTTTCGTGGTTGGAAATTGGGTCACGACGTGATTGAAGATTTTACAACATTTTTTCATTCTCGCTGTTTTAATAATAAAATATGAATAATAGTGCACGCTTGAGGGATTACGCTGTGCACTTTGTAATGACCGCGATCGATGGGAATGGTGATCGCCAACGCTAAGTGTGAATGCATGAAAACGTTATCCTTCAATAATTCGCATGCATTTCTGAGTGACTGGCGATTCGTCACTTTTGCCCTTTCAAAAGTGCACGCGGAAAAGTAAAATCCGGACGAAATACGGAATAATAGTGACATTTTCCAAGCTATATGCATCATGTTATTTTATTCTATCAATCCTCAACTATAGTTTGGGAGATAATTGTTTATTTTTCATGATTTTATCTATAAGTTCATTTGCATGGTGTGTGGAAACTTCACGATAAAGTATAATTACCCAAAACTTCATAATAATTTATTTTATAATAGTAATTTTTAAGCATAATATCTGTCCATATACGTCTAACAAAACACCCAAAACTTTGATTTTTCTTGTGTCTGGAAAAATTATGTATTCACCAGTTTTTCTTTTTATATAAAAGATTATTTCCTTCTAAGATTCTATTTACTATAGCATATTGTGCAATACTGTATTATTTGGTGCAAATGTACGTAAATGTTTCACTTATGCCAAAGTAGGTCCGGCCACTTCTCAAACCATCATAATTATATTTTCTGAAGCGTTAACTACTACAGTACTACCCCTGTTGGCGTTGGTTCGAATCCTGTACAGGACACGGTGACTTATCTGGACGCCAATTGTTGAGGTAATTCTACTGACAATAACTGTACTTGCGAAGCCTCTGGGATGTTGTAATTTCATGCAAAAATTGCGGCTCACTTGCAACATTTGTCAGTTTCAAATTTCCCAATCTATCTAAAACCAGTGCTAATGAGCGAAACTAATATCGTTTATTTTGGAACCTAATTCAATATATATATATATATAATAGATTTGCATTGTTCAGATGATAAATCGGCTAAGCCGAGAAATCTACCTACTGCACACAATTCAGCGTCAACAGATGATGCTAAGAAGATAATCGAATCCATGATGGTCGATCCGTACCACCATTTAAAAATTTATCAACTCAATCTTCATCGGCTCTGATGCTTTACTGCTTTGTGGAAGAAAAGTTGGATATAGCTCCGATGTAATCTTGAGTCCATAAAAGTGGAAGCAGAGGAGGGGGCTTAGTTCAGAACATGTGTTATGGTGGGACATGAAGTGCAAGTGGTTTTAGTGCCAAATTTTTGCATGACCAAACTCACTGTGGTGATAATGTGCGCAGATTTTATGGTTGCTTCTGCGTAATTACTTTTAATTGTCCAGAGCCCCTTTCCATAAGGGAACCGGAATGTTTTATATTTAGGGAATAGATAGGGCGGTGCTGTCTGGCCACAGATGCCTACTATTTGAGGCGGAACACGAATCGAGAAAAGACAAGAGAAAACTTGTAAGGATTTCTCGAAGCATGGATGTGGCGGAGTGCGGGAAGTAGATACCTAAGACTATCAGGTTCACAGTTACTACTCGAGGTAGTAACATCAGCGATGAATAACGCATTTTGGGTAGCATGTCCTCTTACTTTAGTAGACAATATGGATTCCGGATCCCACTGAATAAGAAATTGCAGGTCCTGAAGGGAGGGGTGACAAGGGCCTTTAACCACGCCATAAGGAATATGAGGCGAAGAAGAGAGAGCTAAAGAGAATGAGAAGGCGGAAGAAGAGACT
>QYTT01081913.1:18685-38440 GCA_006980735.1 Dasypogon diadema
ATTCTAGATACAATTTAAATATAATTATTTCCCTACCTCTCAGAATGTAACCAAAACACATCGCATAACCTCTTTTATATCAGCTGATAGTTGCCATTTTTCTGCCAGATTCCACTCATTTTAAAAAGCAAGATCAGAAAACTTGCAAATCTGGCAGGAGGGGAAACTGATAGCTTCTGCCAGAAAATTTCAAACATACGGATTTTGGACTAAAGCTGGCTGCTGGCTCTTTGTTCTAGAGATATTCGAAACGAAAAAAAAGTTCACGAACGTACGAACATCCGTACATACGCACACCCAGACATCTCTCTACAAACAATGGATTCGGACTCTAGGGACCTCGAAACATGGAGACGTGTCGAAATTTTCAATTCGAAAAATCGGATCCATTACAATAACTTCCAAATGGGAAGTTAGTAAGTTAGTTTGGACGAAACATTAATTTTTATTAATTTTTATCTATTTTAGGTACTTTACTATTTTCATTATTTATTAATGATCTCCCCTTAATCATTAACAATTGCAATTATCGCATGTATGCCGACAATGTGCAAATATATTTTCCTACATCACGTGGCTTAGTTGAAAATGCTATTTACAGAATAAATGAAGACATTCAGCCATCTCCCTATGGGCGGCTCGTGAGAAATTATTGCGTAATTCAGCTAAAACAGAATCGAATGTTATTTATAAATATAACATTGACACATCTGATTTTCCTACCATACTTACACTAGGCGGAGCTGTGGTCCCATACAAGGATTCTATCAGGAACTTGGGAATTATTTTCAATAAAACGTTGTCGTGTGTAACTGGAAACTTTGGTTAACGGCTACCTTTACACCATGGGAAACTAGATTGATGCTAGTTAAAATATTATTAATTCCGCTAATTACGTACGGATGCGAAATTTTTTGTCTAACTGACTCTATCTCTCAAAGGAAATTCAATGTTGCCTTTAATCCTTGTGTTCGCTATGTATCCAATTTTCAACGATTTGACCACGTTTCTCCTTATAGGCATTCCACACTTGGACCTATATAAATTTTAAAGTGATAATGCTTCTGTACAATATAACTTTTAATAAAAAGCCGAATTACTTATTGGATAAATTTCATTTCTACAGATCTCAGAGAGCTACTGCTTCCTCAGTTTAGATATTTAAGAAGAGAAAATCAGTTCTTAGTTCAGAGTATCAGAAGGTGGAATATGTTGCTTTTGGATGTGAGGGCTATTCTGAGTGAGGTGAGTGGATATTCTGGCTTCGTGGGGTTTTACTACGTATTTTTAATCCATATAGTACCTAAAATATTCTCGCAAAATTCTTTAGAAAGATTTTCAGTGTGGCGAGAGTCGTACCAGGAAAACCCCTACACAGTTCAATAAGAAAAGCTATGCATGCGACCTTTTCCGAAATATTTACCTGCCCCTTTTTTCTTGTTTGCAAATGTTGCACCGTCTACAATATCGGTGTGAACCTTATTTTGTAATTTGTCAATGAAGAAAATATTATTTAGGAAATTTTGTGAAATATTGCGATTTTTTAAAAATAAATGGATTGAAAAGGGTCTACACAAAATGATGAGGTAGGGATCAGCCAAAAACACGAAAGTATTACGGTAATAATTATAGCGCTACGAAAGTATCTCAAATATAAGTCCCGCAGTTCAAAAAACTCACTTACGGGAGATGCCACAATTTTGATTAAACAATTTATGAAATTCTCTCATTTATTAGAACGCTGTCTTGGAACACACACTCAAAACAATAATGGAAATTTGAATTTGCTGATTTTGACTTTTGCTTCGAAACATCTTCACTACGGCCCCAAAACCGTCACAATCCCAGCGTATTTGGCTACTTCTATTTTTAATGAAGGAGTTTGAGCTATACTGCAAATTTACCATTTATTGGGAATTCAAATCGGCCTGACAAGAAATGACTTTGTTATCACCCGTCAGGCTAGAACGCGCGGAAACACGGGCAACAGCTTCCACTTACGAAGTTAAGCGGCCCCACTCATGTTCAGTTTAACCTGCAGTTTTCGCGACGATATCTGTGCAGCTTTTTATACTCTAGATGTAGGGTATTATAAGTTTAAGCAAACGTTTGTAACGCATAAAAATATTCATGATACATAGAAATAAACTATATTGCCATTAATGGGAGAAGAAAAGAAGTCGTTTAATATATGTCCGTCTGTCTGTCCGTCCGCGCGTTATCTCGAGAACGCCTTAAGCTTGAGAGTTGAAATTTGGTACATAGATACCTGTTTCGGATTGAAAGATCAAGTTCGTAAATGGGTCAATTTGGACAATTCCGTCATAGGGTTGCCATATGAAACCTACAGCTAGATCAAACAAAAAATCGATATTTTTCTTCTAAAACGAGAAACCTTCGAGGCAGATGGAAATGTAAATTTTTTTCAAAAGTTTTTGTGATCGTCATGAAAATATTCATATATAGGTTTTCAAGGTCGCTGATTGTGAATCCAGAGTCGGATTTCTTAAATTCAATATGGCGGATCCAATATAGTGGACAAGATTTTCTAAACGTCAATGGAATGTTGGCAAAATGACGGATATATAGGTTTTTGGGGCTGATGATTACGAATTTAACCTTAACGCTCAAGAATTCAACATAGCGGATCAAATATGACGGTCGTAAATGTTAACTTTTTCAAGAGTTTCTCGATCATCATGAAAATAATTCCATATGGGTTTATGGAGGTCGCTGATTTCGAATCTGGAGTCAAATTTTGGAGATTCAAAATGGCGGGTCCAATATTAAGGCTAAAGGGTGCGTCGAGAGGTTGTGAATAGTAGTATTGCTGCGAATATGTAAGAGTAAGCAGCCGCGGACAATTAACTACAAACACATTATTTTCTTTCCTTCCCTAGGTCTAGGGTATAACATAATTGGTCTAAACTAATTATAGCTCCTTCCGTGTTTTTCCATTTTTAGTTTACTCAGTTTTTTTCCATACACTACAGGGATTTTACACAGTTTTCGTTCAGTTCGTTTCTGATGAGTGATAAAGTGTCAAGTTTATCTACTTGCTAGTGAATAATAATGTTACCATAAGAGGAGGTGAGGATTTCAAATTGTGTTGTGAAAGTGCATATTAATTACAGCATTTTTCGAAAAATTTGCGCATTTATGTGAAAAGAAAGATGCAAAAGCAAAAATTGTGACTTTTAACATTCGTGGCGGCTAAACGAAGGGAAGTTGGAGGGTAAGTAAGTTGGAGGGTACGTTTTAAAAGACAACAAAAAAATATTCAAGGCCCGTTATCTCGGAAACCGCAATTTTTAGTTTGTGTCATGGAGATCTATCACTAGCTGCCCGCTTGGTCACGTTAACTGGGACACCCTGTGTAATTCTATGCAATGGCTCTTAGAAACCAAAATTCGTTCATTTGAAATGTTTTCTTTCGTACCTTTTTAGATGAAAATACGTAAGTGAAAAATTAAGTTGAATATAAAAGTGCTCATGATGAGTTCAGCTCGCAGAAAGGCTACACCTCCTTTAAACTGTCCCTTGGGACCTGATGAAAAACTTTAAAGACGTCTTTAGCCTGTTTTGTAACAATTTGTGCTCTAAAAAGTTTGCGAAAAAATAAAGTATCATACACATAAAAATATTATTCTTCCTCTTTTTCTATTCTCTCGCAGTACGAATATTGCTATAGCCACCTGTTAGATTTTTTCTATACCGAGGGGTAATGATTCTTCTCTGATTCCCAAAACTGGCAGGCAACCACATTTTATACATGCCATCGTGTTAAGATGTCTTCTTAGAAAATTTAAACGAAGTAAATGACATACAGTAGGTCATATTAAGACCCGATTCCGATCCAAGTCTTCGACTTCGCTTTCGTCTCGTTATAACAATTAGTGACGTCAGATCGGGACGAGCATCAAGCAAACTCGTTCCAATTCGCTTGCTTTGCTTGACTTTTGATATTTCGTTCATGGCTAAGCTATTGCACCTATTAGGCAGAAATTGATGGAAATTATACATTATTTTTGTTTTAAACAATTTCATGTTAATTATAAGACCTACTAGCTTATTGTAAATAAAAAAATAATACGAAAAATTATGTTATTCCTTTAATAAAAGCTATATTCATAATTTGCATAAAGTCAACTCAAAGATTGATTCGATGAAATGTTATGCAAACTAGCCAAACTCCAGGTTGTCTCGGTCTGAGGTCATTAATTTTTATAACAAGACGAAGACGAAGATGAAGACTTGGTTTGGAATCGGCCCTAAAGATCGACAAATGCTGCAGAGATAAGTGGAATTCTCAAAAAATACTGGCTGATTACTATTACACGGTGAGAAAGGTATCCGTAAAAAAACATATAGGAGTATAAAAAAATTTAAAATTCAAATATATTTTCGCTAAAAAGAGGTACAAATGTCAAACTGTTACAATGATTATTTTATGAAGAAATTTTTAAACCAGTTTTTTGCGGTATATAATATGCTTATATCTAGGTGACTCACTGGTAAGTCACACAGTCACATTACTTCGATTCATCTATTAAAACGAAAATTTAATGTCGCAAAGCACAGATTTTCAGGAAAAATGTTCTATAAGGTTCATTATTTATCTTCAAAATATTGTTACATAAATATAATTTACGACAAAGCACTAATTTATGTACTTTTTCTTTACTAATTTGCATAAGTTTTCATTTAAATTCTAGCCAACAATGTCAGCGACCGTTGCGGACCTAATCCCTACTTTTTTTATTTGATCTTATAAGGAAGTCACGTGAAACGTTCCACTATGGAATGAATGAATTGTTCGTTTTTTTTTTCTTTACTTTTTATTTTACTCACATGGAGTTGGAAGTTTATTGGCTGTAGAGCTTCAGCTCATGTGACTTTTTCACAAGTGTGCAGTGAATTATGTAGGGGCCAGATATGAAAAATCTCGTGACAAAACCAGCTGTGTGGAAATGTAAATTTGACTGCACGATCTCTCTATGGTGCAAACTTAAAGTACAATCAATATGTTAATTAGAAAATTGAAAGAATTTAGTTGGCTACCAATCAGGTACATATATTTATACCTGGTTTTAATTAGTTAGGATGGTCGATTCGATTCAACACAAAAAAAAAATCGAAAACTTATATTTGTCAATAGTACTTTATAACTGATTTTTCAAGTAGCCAAAAACTGGATATATACTGATCTACTAATTTAAAGATTGAAAACCAGCTGACTCCTATGTCAGCATCAAAACGATAAAAAAAGCGAAGGAAGTTATTGATCTCTTTGAGGACTGAAGCATAGAGTTTACAAAAATAGATAAAAATTCTGGGAAAGTCCCAATATAAGGTCCAATATCTTCTATTCTACTAGTCTTATGAATTTTGAATATTGAATAGTTAACGTATTTGTAAATAGTAAACACATAATTTCAAAAAGTCGTCATATCGGGCTAAATAACAAAGAAAAAAGAATACTAACAAATCTAAAGAAAAGAAATCAATAGAAATTATATCAGAGTATATTGCTTGTCATGAAGGTCGAATAAAGACGACGTCATCATTGACAGAGTTATACAAAGATTATATAAGAGTCCTTTAGCATAAAAATAAACAATTATACTCATGAATATACGACAACACAAGCCACGAGTCATTTTTCCTTGGACACATTTTTCACTGCTGTGCCCATGTAAATTACCTTGACGACTATAAATCATAAGGGTCACACTTAATACCCACCTCATCGTAATGGGACCCTAAAGTCTCTGATCTCATTTTAGCCACAGGCTTTTAAATGAACCAGTGTTGCTTGCAACCACATTAGAATTTTTATTCTTCCCAAAACATCATCTGGAAATAAAAGCAGCGGTGCCTTTTATTATTATTACTAAAACTAAGGCAAAATAATCATCGGAAGCGACGACAGTAAGTGCATCTTTTCATAAAATGTAAAACATACCGCGATAATAATTTTTAAGACATTGAACCAGGATAGAGAAGAGTTAAAAATATTTTAAAGAATAGTTCAAACACTATTCAGACTACTCCTGGAATTAGTAGTCTCTTGTGCAAGTAAAACAAAACATGGAATGTTGAACCTAGAAAACCCCGTAACCGGGTACATAAACAAATAAATAAGGCAACTAGCCCAAACAGAATTTCATTTTAAGCAGGTAAAAATTGACTATTTTACGAAACAAGCATTGATGCTATTTGTACATCGATGTTATATGGTCAATATTGTCGTCACATCAACGATTGTCGGCGATATCAAAATCGACGCTGTGCATCGATGTCCCAATGCCCCTGTGCACTATAATTCTATATTAACTTATTCTCTGCATTACTATGTAATTGATACTGGCGACTACTGTTATTCGTCGACAAAATTATTCATTATTGACCCGATTTTATAGTGGGTAATTATGACCACAAGTGCCTTGTAGTTTGGTGTGCAGTCAACTAAATTATTTTTGTTGTGATGAAACTAGGGAAGTAGAAGATATATTGATGAACATGGTTCAAAGATATAATGATTTTATAGTCTATCGTGACATCGTAACATCAAACTCAACAGATTGCGCACGTTATTGTACACTTGCATTCCATTCTCCTACGATCTAACTTACATATACATGCATAATTACTTCTGGACGAACCTACTATAATAGCCGACTACATCATCAATGGAAACGAATCGACTACATTATTAAAGAACTGAACAGATACTTTTTGTATTACAGAATTATTTATTTTAACATTGTGATGTCATAGGACGTGAGTTACATCGGCAAATTTAATGACTACCGACAATCGACTATTTCATCGGTGACAAGTACTGAAGAAAAACACTGATGATTTATATTACGCTCAAAACAAATGAAAGAAATCTTTACAAATTTAGTAGGAATTTATTCTTTTTTAATTTATTATTAACTGCTTTTATTTAACTTTTGCTGAAGTAATTGTTATGCTAATATATATATTGTTGGGTACTCATGCTAAATGAGGAATTATAAATTTTTCAAATTACTACTTCATACAATAACGATAATAACTACTGTCAGTATCTTACAAAAATTCAATTTTATTGTTATTATACAGCTCTTAAGAGTATTACTGTAATTATGAGAAGATAGAAAGATAGGAAGATAGAAACGTAGGAAGGTAGAAAGGCTGGAATATAGGAAGATAGGACGGTAGGAAAATAGGAAGGAAAAAGGGAAGGCTACAATATTATTTTGTTCTCCCTCTTCGATGGCGACAATTTGCATATATACGACCAAGTTCTGAAATACCATTGAAAAATTCTTAATAAATGTTTTATGAATAACCCAATTAGTAAAATAGATTTATTTTGAAGTTTATTTCTTGAAAACATCAACTTATTCTCAGCGAAATATTATTAGGGAAGATAACAAGCAAAGAAGCTATAATTGCTTTAGACAAATTACGGTATGCCCTAGACATAGGAAATAGGAGTATGTGATTCACTTTTTGGCTTTGGCCAAAAAGTGAATCACATACTCGAACGTAAAACTTTACGTTTTTGCAATTTCCGATGTGAAAAATGGGATACCACATTAAAAAAAAAGAGTCAAATCTCTGTTTTCCCTTCAATAGTTTCATTTAGCGTTTCCCAAATCACTTTTGATGTCTCAGCCACAATGTGACCGACTGTGGACTCCCCTCGAGCAAAATATGTATAGCAAACGAAGTAGGTGTTCCACCAGTTCCTAAATATCTGTAAAAAAAATCTATAAAATTACCATGAAAACTTTCCATAAATATAAAATGAAGAAATTTGTTAATATGTTTTATATATATTTTATATGTTATAAATAAGAAAAGAAAAATAGTCAGGATACCAGTCATGGAAAAACAGCACGTAGGTTTTTTTGCTCGAAAGATGAAATACTCCAAAACTGGTTCTGGAGCAAAGGCAAAAAAAGCGCATTACCTTTTAGAAGCTATGCAGTTTACTCTTCCATATATTAACACATTGTTGACCATTCACGAGTTAATTCGTGTTTTCGTGCCAAAACGTTGTTGACCGGTCACGAGTTAACTCGTGTTTGCACATCCTTCAAATTAGATAATTACTAAAGTTCAAAGTAGTTTACATTTTCATAATAGAGATCTTAATTGCGTTGAATATATTTTATCCTAGATCTTATTAAACGAGTAATATTTGTATATATATATTTGTAATCGCGTTCTCGTAAAAACGGCTTTAATGATTTCGAAAAACTTTACATGGGAAAATTCGTTTACACGAGCAAGCTCGGTCGTCCAGGTACTTTTACTGTAGTATTAACGCTTCAAGGCTGGTGCCATGAAATTATGTAAAAATATTACACTTTTCTTTAGTAGATTCCAATTTGCTGGGTATGTTTTGTTTATGGATCATAAATTGATATAATCGTCTGGGATGCAGCCGCTTCGAAGAAACCCCTCAAGGACGCTAAGCTTTACGGCCGCGCTTCGTTCCATTTGAATAAGTCTTTTTATGACTAAAGTATTTATTTTACAGCAATACAATTACTATACGCTTGTCAATTCTTCTTGGAAATAATCACCCTTTTTATGGAAGTGTTCAATTTAGTAATTGCTTATGACTTCAACCTATTGCAGATAATTATATATTTCGTTTCCAACTCCAGTTTTAATAATTTTTGTGGATGTTTAGCTTTTTGTGTAATTTAAATATATTAAAAAAGACCAATCAAAAAAACCATAACTAGACAGAGAATAGATAAACGTAGACTGAACTTCTGCCATAGTTATAAAAAAACACGCTCCAAACATTAATCTTTGAGGTTTTTAATAAAATAAAAGATATATTTGAAAAAAAGTCGCCGAAGTAAGAAAGTTCACTAGAATGTGTAGAGTATGCTCATTAAAAAGGAAACGGAACGAAACTAAGTATTCGTAGAAAAATAGAAAATAGTACTTGATGGAACTCCAGTTTTCAAAAATCAAAAAAATTCTTGTTCCCTGTTTAAAGTTCCACAAAAAGGCACCTTGCTAGCAATTTCCATCTGCAAAAATATTTTGCCTTTTTGTGGAACTTTAAACAGGGAACAAGAATTTTTTTGATTTTGGAAACTAAGTATTTGTATTTGCAGGACCTATCCTGTACCATATCCAGAAAAATACTAATAGATGCCGAAAATGTGTACCTAATTTATTTTAATACATGAGAAAAAAATAAAGTTATTGAAGTTTTGTTTTTTAGATATATGCATTCAATCATGAAAAAAAGCCGGTGATATGAGTTGGTTTACATCTGTGTATCATGAAAATTTTTATGTTTTACAAACGTTTGCTTAAACATATAATACCATACATTAGGGATATACAAACGAGAAGACATTAAAAACATTTTATCTTTTTTCTAAAACGAGAACGCTTAGAAGTAGGTGAATATAATTCGGCACACAGATACCTTAGTAAAATGAAAATATTCTGGCAGAAAATAAACCAATTTGGGTAACTTCTTTAGAGAGCTGCCGTATTCTTCTTATTTATTAAGTAAAGATTCTCCTTTCCAGTCCTAACGCAAAATGATTTCTCGTTCTCAATCTCTGTGTTCTTCTAGAAAGTTTTTTTTGCATAAAAATACTTACAATATATATAGATACAAAAGATATAAAGTGGCGGTGGAATATCTCGAAAAGTTTAGGTTTTGGGAAAAAATTATTTGGACAAAAGTTGGAGGGCATATAAGGCAGCTTTTGGCAGCGATTTTGAGATTGACAATTGATTGACAAATGTAAAGGTCCCTTGGAGGTTAGCTTCATTTTTTTAATGTACCACCTCATTTTTAAACCGGAAATAGAGAGAATGTAAAATTTTACGTCCGATTATGTGATTTATTCATGGACCAAAGTGATCTATAAAGTTCACTTCAAGGTCAAATGACTTCTTGAATCAATACTCAGTAATTATTCGTTTTTGAACCGACTGTTTGAAATAAAACTTGTACGACACAAAGGAGGACACTTAGCGATTAATTTGGCCTTAATTACCTACTCCCAGAGTTTTCAAGATATTCCGCCGTACCATTCCTTTTCATTTGTGCATATGTAGGATATCCTAAATCTAAGTAATCTTTTGTAATGCCAACAAATATCTATAATACTGACAAATCAATTACATATCCATTAGTGGAGGGTGAAAAAATCTTTTGATACTGATCACTGACTTTTAATATATATGGACGGAGTGTCAAATTTTAAAAATTTTTAACAATTTTGGGGCAGTGTATAAAAACCTATTTTCCACGTACACATTTTACGTAAAATCAATAAAAGCATTTAATTACGTCAATTACCAAGAGAAATTTATTTTAAAAAATTTGGTATGCAATATAACTTATTAAAATCGTTCAAAAAAGACTAACTCATCAAAATCGTAATTCCTTCTCACTAGTTAATGAGTTAATTCCTTGCCTGGAAAATGTCAAATAAATTTTTGAGGATGCAAAGGATAGCTATATAAAACAATACATCTATCTATTTTCTCCCCATATGTTTAATGGAAAAAAAATTTTAGTTCAGTTCCATATTTTGGGCCCAGGAGAGAGAGAGTTATATTTTGAAGGAATTTTGGTATCAATATCTAGTATGCGTTTGTTCGGAAACGCTCCGTCTATTTATATCATGACGTCTATGATACTGATACTGAATCAGAATAGACAAAATAGACTCCCTGAACAGTATTTTCATTACTGTTTATGATAAGAAAGTTGTTTTGATATTTTGAAATTTCTATGTTCTCAATTTGATATTATCATTATATTATTGAAAACTATTTTGTTATTGGGAACGTGAATTTGATTGTTATGGTTTTTATTTAAGTGATTGATGGTTGTACTAAAAATAACAATTCTAACTCGTTCAGTTATTCACTTAGCACCTCTAAAGCCATTCCTTTTCTTGATTTATGATACACATATTTTTACTCTACTTCACATATAATATTTTATTTTATTTAGTCTACTTCCGAACAAGGAAGAAATTTTAAATGAGCCTTAATTATTACTAAAATGTTTGGTCTAGAGTAGGGGTCGCAAACTCAGTAAAGGGCCAGTCAATTTGATGTATATTAAACATGGGCCGGATCAATATTATTGTGTGAAACACAATATGTTATCATCTTTGCAAGATGTTAAAAACATTTATTTTTAGGAGAGAAATCATCAAGAGTCCCTTTCTCGGGACACCTGATGATCTCGAGCTCTTATTCGGTTCTATACATTAAACACCCACTGTTTTAGTTGATGCCAATATGTATTGGGACAGACTTATTGGTTTGATTGAGGATTGCATATCTAGACTAAATTATCACATATGTATGTAGAAATTACGACTCACTGATGATTGGTCCAGGCAAATCTGCTTGGTTACTGGTATACAGGAGGGACATAGATTTATGTATTTTCTCGTCGATTAAGTTAAATAATGTTATCATACTTCACGTTGATATAGACGGCAGGCTATTTCTCTCATAATATGAGTTTGAAGCCTGCTAAAATCTTTATCTGGTCTTTAATCTTCCTCTTCCTCACAAAGTGTTATCTGGTCTGCAACATATACACGACTCGGTATATGGTTTGCCGATTTTGTCACATATTTCTTTCTACATTGAATTTTTCTTAAGTCGGCGTCTAGACGTTTATCTCATCCATCACTAGGCTTAGATTTTTGCTCAACCTGATTTACATTAAACAACCGAGTTATATGACTGATCGCTTACATTTCTTACATTCAGAACGTCATAGAAATCTTTTAGCACCGAATTATCACTTACGATTTGGTGAACGCTCTTACTTTGCTCAAGCTTTTTGCAAATGGGATACCTTGCCCGTGAATATATAGTGGGCTTCTACAGTCGAGACGTTTGAGAGGCTCCTGATATCGGCTCATAGGCACACTACATAATCTGTGCGTGTTTTTGTTTAGTCTCGCACTTCATTAATTTCTAACTTTCTCATTTACATATTTTCATTTCTAATTGTATTTATTTCAAGGAGTCAGCATTGTCTGATTATATATTACATGGAGGCAGGAACCATATACTAAATGATACTGTTTATCATTTTTTATACAAATACATATAAGACTTTCGCATTATATCCAGCGATGAAGTAAATAATAGTAAAGACGACGGGCCGGATACGAGCCATCAGTTTACGACCCCTAACCTGGAGGATCTTTTATATGTAGGCCATTTGTACTCAATAGACTCTTATTATTGTTATTTTAGCAATAATTGTGCACTACCTTAATTCCAATGTTATTGAAATTATATAACTTTAAACTTTTGTTGCAGCAAGAAATCGTGTAATTATCGGCAAGTTCATTAATAACACAACAACACTTATTTTTAAACTGGTCATCATTAATCAATCAAATTACAATATATGGGTATTAATTTCAAAGTGAGAATAAGTAATGAGGACGCTATGCAGATTCATATCAAGATTTTCTTAGTAATCTATAATTATGGATGAATCGAAAATATGTAAATCGAGGCGTAGTGGCTCGCTAGGTGAAATTACAGAACCGGAAAGGTGGAATAGTAAATGATCTTTAATAGCCCATCGTAAAAAGACGTAGATTTAGCAGAAAAAAACAGTTTTTGTTCCTAAAAATAAAGAATACTAGCATTATTACTGGTTTAGTAGAGTTTAGCGTGCTGCCATAGTCATAGAATGGTTTTTCCACTCTGAATCCAATGTGAATTAAGTTATTTGTGTCATCATCATTCTCATTAAGAAGAACAAAAATTCCGAAATGAAAATTTGCCCTCAAGAAAGAAATGCTGGGGGTTTCGTAGTTTTTCTGAGAACAGCACAAAATGCATTAAGATTACATTATGTATCCAATTACCATTAGAATGTCGTTATATCGTAACAGGCATGCGTCAGTGTTTTTTTTTTCATAGATAAAACTAAGCCAAAATTTCGAAATAATTCTCGTTTTCTGCAGTTAATGAATTAATAACTTCATTAGTCAGTCGTCAGCTATTAATTTGTGTTATATAAAATTGCTTTACGTTACACGCGTCAAATTTCCTAATATAGAAATAATAGCTTATTTCCATTTAAAATTTCTTCTTCAGCTTTTACAAATACGTAAAAGGCAGGCAACCTTTAGGCCTAAATTACTGAAAATTATAATTAGTCAAAAAAAATGCAGCTATTAATTGCGGAAATTGTAAATTACTAATCTTTTATGTATCAGCGACGGTTGTTAATTACATTTAAATGGAAATAAGGCGTAATGTATGTACCTTCAAAATGCTGTTTATTAAGTGGGAGCCGATTTTGATGACGAGATATGTTGGGGAATTACCCTCAAAATTGCATCGCTCATAATTTTTATATAATAGTCGAATCACATTCAACTCGAAATATCCAGTTTTAACTAGATGATCATGTATTTTCTTGCTGGCTACCTCGTGAACAGGTATGTTAAGTAGAATGCGTTAAAGCAGTTGAATTCTTGGTTTTTTGTATTCATTCAGAAACACTTGACGCGTGTGGTTTTTCACAGTAAAATCCAATGCTGAGAAAAATGAAATGGTCGGATTTAAGATAAATTTGATAAAGTGGAATTCTCTTTATTTTTTTTTACAATTATATACAATAAAATGGAAGTAGCGAATTACATTTTAACTTTGCTGGGTGAATATCATTACGAATAACATATTCGATGCAGGACACATGTAACAGATGCAAGAGATGAACCCTAATGAGTTTTGTAAAATATATTTTATATTATGATCCTAACATAAAATTTAATTTAGGAAACAGCTTCGTCTTTTGCCTGAACTAATCCCGCCCGGATCTAGGATGAACTTATAGCTTGCAACTGTA
The DNA here is from genome assembly GCA_006980735.1 of Dasypogon diadema. Taxonomy (NCBI): domain Eukaryota; kingdom Metazoa; phylum Arthropoda; class Insecta; order Diptera; family Asilidae; genus Dasypogon; species Dasypogon diadema. The sequence continues at coordinate 32,577 of QYTT01081913.1, forward strand.
CCCCTTTTTTTCTTTGATATATTCCTTGCAGGTGCAAGTATATTGTTCTTTGCTTTTGTTGAACTTTTAAAGGCACAGAAATGGAGAGTTAATAAGTTGTTTGCACTTGCTACGCCCTCTTTTTGTCTCCCCCCTACGCTTGGCTTATTACAGCCCCTATGTCTGGAGGGAGCTGCCATTATCAACAGGGATGTGGGACGTCTTCAAACGCGGCCGCAAGGTCGTCAATAGAGCGGATGAGGAACGACCATGGGGGAGTCATCAACATCGGATTTCCCTCAACACACAGGTAGGAGAACGTGGCTCCACTAAAAGGGCTTTCGGCCCACGTTATTCTTTTTTACTTTATTTCTCTTATCGTTATTTATTTATTGTCTTTTCTTCTTTTACCCCTTTTATTCCCCTTCCCTGTAGATCCTTTTCTACTTTCCTCTTATTCTTTCTTCTTCGGCATAAGTCCCATTTTTGTTTAAGGGCATCGGAGGCGGCGAGGGACTCTTTTTTGTTGAATCCACCCCATTCTCAACTCACCACAATTGCTAGCCGATCAGCATGTCGGCTGCCATATATCCCTCCGAGGGTCTCTAGGCTTGGGCAAACACCTCCTGGGTCTGTAAAACATTGCACAGTCTAGTAACCCGGATAAGAGACGAATACAATTGGCACTCTTTATATTGCCGAAGTCAAAATCCTGAATTCAATGAATTGACGTCAGAAATCATGTACGCTTATATCTTGACCCCTTAAATATTTATTAGACCTTATTTTGAACGCAAACCATTTCAAAATCGCTTGGATATTTTATATTTTGTTTAGCTACAAAAAAAATCCTTTATATATAATAATAAATAAAATTCGGCACTTTACTTCTACTAACCGAAATTATATAAAATTAAGTTCGGTAGCAGGGCGGCCGCATAGGGGACATATTTTGTACAACATTAACTGTGTTTTTTTACACCTGATCCGGATCATTGAAAATTGTGAATTGAATTGACTGTGTATAAGTAGTTGATATTTTTAGAGTCTGAAAAATTAATCAAATTGCCATGATTTTGAACCGTAGGAAATGTCAAAATAGAACCTAGAAAATATCGAGTTCACGTTTTGAGGTTTATATATATATATTTTTAGGTTTCAAAATAGCTGATTATTTTCCTGTCTTTAAGAGGTCAACTTAATTCAAAATTTTCAATGATTCGGATCAGATGCAAAAAAACACAGCTATTGTTAACCGAATTTTATTTAAACCAATACATATAGTCAAATGAAGTGAGATTGTAGCTGGTAATTTGCAAATCCAAATTCTTTCATTCGTAACTTTTGAGGACAATGCATGGTCAAGTAATTCCTAAGCCTCTTAACTTTACAGGCCCACTAGGTCGATCTTGGAGGCAACTTCCACAGGGATCCCGCCACAGATTATTGCCTCTCATTAGGGCGAAGTCTACGAAAAATCTACTTAGGAGTGAGAGTCCTCACGGGATTCCGCCAGCTTTTCGTTAGGGCTGAGCCCAAGAGTGAGAGTTCTGAGAGGATTCACTTGGGCTGGCTCATAATTGTTATTGAAACGAAAATATATCTACACAGGCTCGATTGTAAGTTATATTGAAGTTAGTAGAGGGATAGTCATCGAATACCGATGTTGAACATCAATGTTTTCAATTCGATGTCAGATGTTAAAAACATCGATGTTTTCCTTGCTGATGATATCGAACATCGATGTTTTCTTACTGATGTTTTCATTTCTTAAGGAAGAAACAGAATGAGTGCGTTATCGGTTTTGTTTCGACCTCGCGATCGAAGTAAGCAAAAAATGAAATTTGTCAGCTTGTAATTTTGCAAAGCACTTTGAAGTTTGAGCAGTAAAAATTATAAACAGGCAAATATTTTTCTTATCTACTTTAACGATGAATATGAAATAAAAGTGGCGAAACTCCCATTATGTTTCTGCCTTTAGCGTCTTGTTATATAAATGGAAATAGATAATTATGATATGGTTGTAAAAATGGACTTACCTCACCTTCAAGGTAAACGGCTTTTTAAAACATTTTGCTTTTATTTTATTGGCAACGGCTTATCTATTTGTAGATAAAATTATATGAGCTTTCGTTATATTCTACTGGTTTGGTTTTGAACATGAGTGGAACATGCAAATAAATGAATTATTGGAACGATATATACCTTACGGCCTTACGGGAATGGGATTTCACTATTTCTTTTAAAATACTCGCTCCTTTGGGACAGTTGATGGTTTATGAGAGTAAGGACAGAACAGAGGAAATAATAAATAGAGAAAACGGTCGCCGTTGAAAAGTCCCTTGCTTGAGTATTTAAAAGCTTACAATTTACTTTGGCAAAACAAACTACAAAAATACAAGAATAAGAATAAGAATTTTTCAAGGGATATTTATTTTCCCCAACAAAATAATTTTCTTCATTGTTTATCAAAGGAGAAAGGTAAGCTAAATAAAGTGATAAAACAGATTTGGGGAAATATTTCAACATTTAACACATTCTCATAGAAAAAGAAAAGAAAGCATGCAATGTTTCCCTGATTTGCGGTACTCCGTGTCCAAAGGTCATCTAAAAGAATTTTCTGATTCTCTACTTTTTGGACGGGATCAGATAAAAAGTGTTCTTCGTTGATGATTAATAAAAGAAGATGATTTCTCTACACTACCTTTCGTATTTTTTTTTGCAGCTTGTAGTAATAGGCCAGATATTGGGAAAATAAATACATCCATTAGATTTAAAAAAAATATAAATTTGTGTAGAAATGCTACGTATATATGCAATGTTAAACGTTTTTCTTTTTATATTAATTTTAACGAGCAAATTCAGGAAAATGATTCACATGAAGTTTCTTGATTATCTACGAAATATAAGTAGCTAATGAGAGCGACACATAGATTATGGAATTATAACTAAGAAAATATAAGCTGAAAGCAGAAGACACGTAAATTTCATATATTTATAAGCTTTAACTTTATGCATTTCCTTCAAAATATCGATGTTTTTAAATATCGATGCATTTTAGACGATGTTTTTCAGATCGATGTTTACTCAACGATGCCGTCTTCGATGGTAATATCAATGTTTTGCTTCGATGTTCTATCCCTAATAGAAACTAATTCAAGGGTAAATTTGAGTCACAAATACAGTACACAATTTACTACAATTGTCTTTCAACGCTAATGCTAATGATCTTAATGTCGAAAGGTTACGAATTAAATGGTTACACAATTTTTTAGCTTTATACCGAATCTTCATTTTAAAATCCTCCAGGCCTGTTATCTTGGTATGAACACATCTTTGAGAACAATAGCTGTGTTTTTTTTTTGAACAAGATCCACGTAGATCTCAAGATCTGGATCTCACTTAGCCACGTAATTGCAACAACAACACAAGATCCCGATCACATATAGGTGTATTTTTCTAGTCTTAGATGGCGTTGTTAAACCCAAAGAGTGGTGTCAAAGTGAGCAAACATGTATAATATAAAATTGTAAAGAATAAGAAAAACAAGTAAAATTTACACGTTTGAAATATTGTAACTAATTGCCTACAGAATAATAAACTAATGCCGACCTATAAAACTAATTCCAATAAGACCGCGATCGTTTTTTTGGCTACAAATCTTGTAGCAAAAAACACAGCCAATATTGTTGAGGGAAAGAAATTTTAAACTACTGCATATCATCCACTAAAATGGTTATAGAATTTGGCAAAAAGAATATGGACGTTAGAAATCTGCGAAAAACTCTATACTTTGTACAAGATGGTAGCTAGCTAGATAAAATATAAATAAAGAACTATACGTGATCTTCGACTGTCTTAATACTATAAGTTTCATACACCTAACGGAGAAAATTATTTAGTCACATTTCTCACGTGGTGTGAACATATTTTCCATCCCAGCCATAAATTTAGAAGACGTTGTACCATCTTAAATTTTCGCTTTTGAATTTTTTTTAGAGGAATGACCTGTTTTGAAAAAGATTTGCAGCACTTTACAAATTTTATACGGTTCTCCATATTGCAATGTAATGTTGACTTTTATTTTTAGATAAAATATAAAATTACAATTATTAGAAAAGAAACTAGAATTATCATTAAGGCGCAATATGGTGTAGTCTTATATTTCAGGCAATTCTAATAATTAGAAAATAAACTCCACCATATTACTATCGTATATAAAAATAATTATGCGCACTCCTACTTATCAAAAATCACTTAACACTATCGCACTAGGTAATATCTTCATTTATTTTTCATTTATGTACTTTTACTGGAGCATCAAATTTTCATCCTTTTGAAAGATTTTGCCAAAATACTACTTACCATAATAAGATCGAAGAAAGAGGTTTTCCCCAAAAATGTTTGCGCCTTTGTTTATAGGATTTTATTACTTATACCATTCATATTTTATTTACGCCGGCAGTTTATATAGACATTCAGTAAATGAATTTTTCTTGCTAGCAGAAATATAGTTGGGAATCAAGAAATAAGTAGAAATAGACTGTATGGGAATTACCAACATTTACAGGTATTATAAAAAAGCGGAATCACAGCTTGATTCATTATGTCTCAGGATTCATTAAAAAATAAACTTGTATACTTAGGTGAGATAATTGTCTTGCTATCCGGGAATTTGTGGAAAAATGTCTTCATGAAATAAAATACCATTCTTCAAGCTATTAACTGCGTCTTCCCTAAAATATCATTTGTGGAATCAAATGTAATTAGCACCTCAAATCTTTCACATTTAACAAATTTCACTGAAAACTTTCCGCAGTATAAAGCTTTAAAAATTAATTGCACCCAAACCCTAAGGAGCTCCATCATCTGCTTTTGGAAGTTACTTCGATATCGACCAAGAATTAAAATAAAGAAAAAATACAAAAATCGAGAGAGGATATTCTGAGATATTCAAGGATAAACAATATCTTTGTTATCCTTGAATTTTTTTTTTGTTCGAAAGAAGGACTTTGTTATTGTATTTTTAGTTGAAAACTTAAAGCTTTCTTTAAAAAATAACGCTTATTTCATAAAGCTACAATGAATACAATCTGAGATATGAATTTTCAAACTTTCCTCTACCAAGAAAATCTGCTAATTCTTCCAAAATTCAAAGTACCATAACTCCTCCAAAAAAATTGATCGGGACAAAAAATATTTCACACAAGTTTTATTCTAGTAACGAACAATATATATACGAAATTTCATCAAAATAAGTGATATAGTAGAAGTGTAGCACTTCGAAGCTTATTTATATTCGTGATAAGTGTATAATAATATTATAAAATAAGTACCGCTATTGATAAATAACTAAATAACAATGCAAATTTACAGAAATGATACCTTCGCTTATCCCCTGTACATATAAAAAGGCGAATATTCTCGTTTCGTCTCAAATAAAAGGAGAGTGTGTGTTTTCAAATGAAAGGAAGAGATGATTGATATCTCGGGAACTAGACAAGATATCAGGATGTGTTCGGTCTCAATGAGAGGGGGTGCATTCCCTATGCGGCAGTATAATAAAATGTAGTAGTAGCAGGACGAGGGGGTATTCAAAAACGCAGTTGAAAGTTTTAATTGCGCTTTTGGACACTCCTTCGCCCCGAAATTGCTTACAGGATCGTGTAGAGGTCATCTCCTCCTTTCATTTGCAAGCATACACATAACAATATCTTGTATAGTTTTCGAGATATCCGCCCTTTCATCTTTCAGTTGAATTTTTGAATATCCCCACGCCGTACAACTGCTAGGTACACTTTATTATGGTATCATGTAGAAATCATCTCTCCTTTCATTTGGGACTAAACATTACTGATATCTTGTCTAGTTCGCGAGATATCCGC
>QYTT01081915.1:0-40088 GCA_006980735.1 Dasypogon diadema
CCTTTCCTGAATACCCTTTAAGGCAAAACTTTTAATTTCGAGATGAAAGCAAAAATTCTGTTTCATGTGGATATCTTTTACAATGCCACATTGTTACTTTGTATCCCCGAGATGTGCAATGATGTGTTAAGTTATATCTTAGCTAAATTCTTGGCAATCCAAACAAGAGGATAAAAACGATGAGAAAGCTGAATTGAGAAAGTTGTCCTTGCCTGTGGAACACGGTTACATCCGGACACGTCAGGAAATTACTGAACTGAAGCAAAAAATTTTTTTCATGATTCTACAGGGCTCTATTCGCCACGGGACCCTTTAATATTTTTCAAAAATTTCATTTCCCATGGGAAAGATACTGGGTTATGTATGTTTTAGTGGTTCGGTTTCTTTTCCTCCTGTATAATGAGCTAAATTTGCCAAAATTAAACTCCCACTCAGTTCAAACGAAGGCGGAACTTTACTTAATTATTTACACACAACTGGGGGGCGAATCAATAAGAAAACTTAAAACGCAAACGGCATACAACGAAGCTTCTCTAATGAAATGTTCACTGCGAGGGTGTGTATATGTAATCATACCCTAGAAGCGTCTTATTCAGGAATGCATCAACTGAACCAATACTATTACCATGAGCGACTGTTAAAGCTAACCCCTGAGGCTTACATGAATTTACAGTTCAGTAATTTCATATTGAATATTGTACATCATGGAATGCCATAGAAGGCACCAGTAATATTAGATCAAGGATTATGTTTTATTAATATAAGTAATAATGAAAATCCAAATAACCTACAAACTATTCCATTTAACCTGGTACATTAGAATATAGGAAAAAATGTTCAGTGGACAATAGATTTGCATTTCTCCTGAATTCTAAGTGATCCGCAACCGAGTAGACACATATGCCTGACTGAGCCACCCGATCTACATTCCACTTCTCTCTGCCAGGCCTACTGACGGAAAGAAGCCTCGTCTGAAATTGGGCTATGATACTGTATAATCCGTGGTCACATGCATACTGCCTCCCAAGTTGGTCGTATTCTGTTTTAACACTAGTCTGGAGGACATTCGTCAGCCTGACTTATTTTTAAATTCTAGGGAAATTTTGTCAAAGACGATTTTACCACAGACGTTCAGGGATCGAAGACTGATCAAAACCTCCATTACTGCAGTCATACGAATACTCTCTGAGAGGTGGAAGGGTGGTGTGAGTAACTGGGTCTCACTATTAACGCGAACCTGGCAGAAGCGATAGTATTCACCAAGATCTGGAATTCGAACCATTTACGCTATTTAGATCTGAGATCAATGTCCCCAGGGTGGCCAAATACTTGGGAGTATACCTAGATTCGAGACTGACCTGGAAGCATCATGTTGAAAAGCGAAGGTGGCGTTGCATCAATGCAGTCGAGGGTGCGGATTATGATGGGGGGTCTCGCCGAGATCATCACGTTGTATATATACGGCGGTAGTTCGGGCCATTCTAATATTTGCCGCGATAGTTTTGTGGTCTAAGGGTTACGACGTAACCATTGGGAGGCAATTGAATATAGTGCAAAGGGTGGCATGCATAAGGACTGCGGGCGCCTTTCACACTACATCCACAGCTGCGACAGGAACTTTGCTGGAACCACCACAGCTGGTTCTCTTTGTGAAGTAGGTTGATGTGGAGACGACACTCAGGATGCAAGGGAACAGTACATGGTATTCATGACGAACTGAATGATAGAGTCAGGATAACCGAAAAGTTTCACACTCCCAGAGAAGGAACCGGGAGCTATTTTTATACTTACAGACTAATCTATGATTGGAGGCAGGGAAGGTGCAGGGATCTTTTCTGAAGATTTAAATTTCTCCTTCTATGTTAGCCTGGGGAGATGCATCTTGGCTTTTGGAGCAGAAATGTTGGCTCCGGTTCGTGCGTTAGATTACTTAATCATCTGACCCTCTTAGATGCAAGGATGTAAGAACTTTAGTGGTAGTCAAATACATGAGTTGCACGGAGGTGAATTCGTCCCTAACGATAAAATGAGAACATGAACTTAATGAGTTTTATGAGGTAAGAATTTATTGGGTTCGTTAGTTTTAAGGATTAGGGTATCGAAAGGAGTGAAAAAGCCAACACCTTAGTAAAGCAGGTGATGGCTATGGAGTTTCAAAGGCCAGAATTATACTCCGCTAGCATGATGAAGGACCTAATCGTGAAGTGGGTCATAAATGAACATCAAATTCGTTGGGAAAATATGACGGCAGGGTTCTAAGTACGAAACGAGGAAAACTCAGGCCGAATTTTAGGAACTGTGAGTTCTCTCATACAGTCCGAAGCAAATTGAGCAATCATTCTCCTATCAAACTACAAGGACTAAATTTCTAACTGCATTAAACGCATTATCTGAAGGAAAAAGTAGATAGCTGATAGCTAGTTAAAAAAAGATAAGGTTTCGCTACATATCTCCAAAGGCACTGCAGCCTACAAAATGTTTTCTGCAATCATGAATTCTTTCTATGGACCCTAAAGAATCCTAATTTTTGCCATTTAATGATTTTCATGAAATCGGTAGCGTGATTATGCCCTTTTTGATATTTAGAAAATGAATTTTATATGCCTCTTTAATTAACGGTATCAAAAGGCAATTATTTTAGTATGAACAAGCACGAGTTGTATATAAATAACCAGGTTCATGAACCAGGTTCAAAGAAGAAACATTTCCAAGAAACCATAATTTGCTACACACAAATTGCACTGAACCCTGTAATAATCTCCTTCGGCTGTTTGAGCATTTTTTCAGCCTAGACATTTACTTTTGAAGCTTGCGACTTAAACTGAAAATAACTTCAGAAGGAATATTTTTAGATGGAGTAAAAATAAGCAAGTATAAAATTTGTTAAGAGATCTTACGTCTTTTGCGACAGATTTTGTGTTTTAGCTAGAAACTTGATTAGCTTTGAAGATAATTATCGCTTTCCATTTGAGTTACAGATAGCCCAGGTTAAAACTTTTGAGCACTATCAAAATTATTTTTTATGAAAACTTTAAGATAGCAATTCATAAGCTGATGAGGTATACAAACCCAGTTTCGCATATCTTAAAGCGATTGATGGTTAGTGTGTACGGTGGAAATTTTGGGGATATTTTTTTTTTAAATTTATATTACGGATTAAATCAATTTCTTATACTGTAATAGATTTAATTTAAAATTTTCATTTTCATTGGCATGAAATTATTACTGTGCAAGTTCCCAGTGGCTTTGTACTTGCAAGTCTTCTTAGTAGAATTGCCTCAACCACTGGTATCCAGTTTCCTGTGCAAGATTTGAACCCACGCCAACAGATACATGGCAGATAAATGACTTATCTAGAAATAATTTACTTCGTCCCTCACAATCAGGCTTTTGGAAAAACCACAGCACTATTAATGTTATCTGCGTTACTACTATTGGATTTCTCGAAAGCATTTGACAGGATAAATCACAATGTACTCTTGTCTAAATAAAAGTGCCAATTCGGATTTTCGACCCAATTACTTCAGCAGGTAGGGAATTACGTATGTAATAGTAGTCAACGAGTTCACGTTGACCAGTTGTATTCTGATCCCACTGTTCTGAGTGCTGGTGTTCCCCAAGGCTTAATTTTAGGTCCATTGTTATTTTCCTTATACATTAATGACTTAGACGAAATCTGTCTGCATAGGAATATTGTGATGTAAATTGCTGAAATAAATAATGACTTAGATACTACCTCTGACTGGACACATAAACATTGCCTTAGGATTAATCCTATAATAAATCAAACGCCATTGTCATATTTAAAAAAGACCTCGATACTTCTAATTTTTCACGTGTAATCCTTAAGGGCAGTAAAATTCCATTTAAAAAAGCGGTCAGAAACCTGCTATATGCTATTTTATATGCTATATGCTATTTTGAGGCAGCTTTGAACTTCTTGCAGAGATCTTTCAACAATCATTCGAAAACATCTCATAAAAGCTGCGGTAATTCCTTTAATAAGCTACTACGATAGCATTTATAGCACCATCGACTCAGCAAGTATGCATGATGGCTTTCAATCACCGCAGGAGGCATATCATCAGGACCCCAACTGAAGCCAACGCCAGCCGCAGACATGTAAATGTCTGTAAATGTGTGCAAAATTAATTAATATTAATTAAAAATCGGGAGACAGAAACACACCCTCGAAGAATGTGGTAAACATATTGCAGATGTCAGATGTGTCAGAGCTAGAGCGCCCATCAAAGGGTAAAGATGAGAGGTTAATTATTAGCCTTCCTCTTAATGTTGACAAATTTATAAAAGGTACGTGAATCACTGTATAGGTTATCACGGATGTTGATAATGTACTCTTCGTATAGAGTGGATGAGTATGATTTCAAATTATGAAGCACTCCAAAAACTTCCGATGGTCAAGTGGGTCTCTAGTTCTGAGAAAGGATTTCCAGAGTTTCTTTTGTTCTTCAAAGTCTTCAACTCTGAACCATGGAGGCGAGGTAGAATGAAATCTCTGATGCAGGAGGCAAGCATCTCAAAAATCTTGACGTAAATAATGTTAACGTCCGCATCGATGTCAGTATTTCAGAGCAAAGCTCTAAAGTCGATAGATGCAATTCTATTCGACAAGTGTGCCTCAGAGTGAATCTAACTTCAGGAGGATTTTTTTTTTTAGATACAGCACAAGTAACAAATACAAAATCTCTTAAGAGGTTTTACGATTTTTTCCAAACGAATTTGTGATTTGGTTGAAAACCTGATCAACATCAAAGATGCACTTGAGCTTCAGACGCTCTTTGTTTTGTTTTGATCGCAATGAATTTAACCACTGCAACTGTATATATTTCCTAATTTAACAATGTCAATTTCATGTTTCCATTCCTGTAATTCAATCTACAAAGTAAATTTTCCATGAATACCACATGTAAGAAATGGGAGAGTAGAGACTAGAAAGGCGGAGTCCTGAAATAATTCAGAGGAGGATAAGGGAAACCTTCCTCCTCTGACACTTTGTGCTTTTTCTTAAAGGCTTTCAAGGAAACAGAGAGATTTCTTGACAGAGATTATTCCCCGCTCCAAATGGTAAATGGCTGCTAAATGTGTACTGATTTTACTCCTGTTATCGACGTTTATTGCCAGTGTGATTTCTGACAATTCCTCCGGCCGTTTAGAGCAGAAATTGATAGTCAAATGGGTTTGCTGACCGGGCCGTATAGTATACACGGTTTGTGTCCATTGAATTGAACAGTATAAGAGGGATAAATGCGAATTGCACACAACATGAAATGTGGATAAAATTGGCCCAAAATTAAACGTGATATTGGTGGAAATTCGACGACCTTTTTCGTGATTGTCAGATGATTTAATTGGTACTGAGCCCAATTAATTTAGTCACGGAGTAAAATATCTAAATATTTTTCTTGTGGGTGTGCAAGAGTTATTAATCATGAGATTGGAAATTGACAGCATCCAAACGAGCATTTGGAAGCTATGAAAATTTTAGATTTTGACAGTTTTCCATCATTTAAAAAGTTCACAGGAATGTGTTACTGGAGATCGAAAAGTTTGTGACAAAAAATAGACAGTTTTGGGTAAAATTAAAAATGAATTTTCACACTGTGTTGGCAAAGTTGTCACGTCGAATGGAGGTGTTGTCAAAACTTTGCTTTGTTTTGCATATTTAATGCATGAAAATTAGTTTTATTTCATTTGAATGATAACCGGAGAGGGAGTCACTTTAATTCCTATAAAAAAACGCCATAGAAATAAATACTAACTTTAAACCCTACAAAAGTTATTTGATATACAGAAAAAAAAACAAAAATCGGGATTCGTTAAGATTTCTGTATCTTGAATTGGAACAACTAAGATAGGTATTTTGATGTAGAAGATTTTTCCTCAGATGCTACTTAAAAAACCACTTGAATCTCCAATTATTTTTAATGAGTAATTTCCAAATCACCCAATTATTAGTAGGTATTACAAGAAAAATTACTTCCCTACTAATAAGCATTCGAAAATACTTCCTCTGCCTTGTTGGCAGGGTATTCAGGGTAAATATATGAATACAATTCTGAGGAACAGAAGAATGGAGAACAATTTTTGAGTTATTTCTCAACTTAAGCCTTTTGTAGCAGAATCCTTTGAAAATTCTGTCATTAAGTTTTCAGAGAAACGTTTGGGAAAATTATACACAGGTTTTGAGAACAGCCACAGGTACTTGGAGTGTACTTAATCCCCATGAACAGAGCTACAACATAATGTCCATGAAAGAATTGTATTAAGGGAAATATTACATGGTTGCAGTCATACAATAAAGAATAGAATATATATTTTTTGTTTTCCATATGTTAGATAGTCCTATATTAGGCAGATATTTTCTGTCTTGTATTTCTATTATATCTATTTTGCGGGTGTAATTGTGGTACAGTATAATTTCAGTAGGTCGTGATTCGATTGGAAAACAGAGAAAAAAAAGAGACGGAATTAAGTCGTTAAGCTCCTCATTCTCATAACCATTCTTCCTGTCCAAAACATACAAACAAGATTGAATAAATTTTTGTACTTTTTAAAGGATACTTTTTTTATCGTCAAGTCATTAAGGACAGCTCCCAAGGTTTCAGTTAATCGTTTCTGTGGTTCCCTTTCTGGGTGGGGTTCAAGCTAATGGGTTGCACCTTCTTACTAGTGGCGGGTTTGCAAAATAACATTGTGGATACCACCTTTGGTTTACCGCCACTGGTATTAACGGTGGTGGAGCGGGTGGTGTGACATTTTAGACACGATCGCCTTACTGTCCTCCTGGCACTACCGCGGAGTGTTGGGAAGCGCTTCTGGAGCTGTTGGTAATTAAGCTTGAAAAAAATTTTTTTTTTTGAGAGACCACGTCGTGGTTTCAATTGCACTCAGCCGAAAATGAAGCTGTTCATAAGATCAGATTCCTTCAGCTACTTTGCCGAGAGGTGACTAATAGAAAGGACCAAGTGAGAGCCTGTGCCCTATTTTATCGTCTTGATTACCCTTCACTCAGACACCCTAAATTCGTCATTTTGGACATTTTGGTCTTAGTGGGGATATCCGGATTATTACGGTAGTACCCAGTTAGGACTTTACGGCGAAGGATATCTTTATCTGCCATTGTAAGACTGGCCTCAACGTTCCCGCAAATTGTTTGATGCACTCTTAGGTGACTTTATTTTCATAGTTAAAAAGCTGGTGATTGTCTTTAGTTTACGTGACCTTACACTTCCTATTTGAGTAACAGATTTCATTATTTATATATAATATCTATGTCTATCTAATGTCTGTCTTTATTTTTTTAGTTATGTTAACGGTAGAGGAAAGAGAAATAAGCTTTCTACAAACCTTAATTCTGGATCATTGAAATAAACAAGTTGTAGTGAGGTATTATATCAGTGGTAGGTGAGCTAGAAATGGAGATTAGAGGCTATTTGTTTAGCTCGGATTTTCGAAAGTAAAGTCCGAATAAAATAAAAAGTTACACATCTGGTTTTATTAATTGGTATGTCATTTGTTACCATCGACCTGACACCATTAAATACTTTTTTCAGTTTTTTTTTTGTGGGGCTGACGTCGGACCCCGAGGCCATTCGGATCAAGCTTTGGGGGTACTCACGAGTATCGCTGCTTGGGAGCTTTGAACATGACGGGTTTATGTTCTTTGAAGCTTTCTGATTTGAATTCGGAATCTGAATTATTGAAATTATGAAGTATCCTTTTTTGGAACCAATTGCATAGTTAGATTGGTCAGGGCTACTTAATCATTACGAGAATTGAGAATGCCAAACAAGCGCTTCAGAAAATTTGGAGGGATTATTCGAAGTCTCAGTTTAGGGTATCTTGAGGGCAATACAGATTGACCTTTTAACCACTTCGGGTTTTGCTACCTCCTTAAAGTGTTTCTACATCGTTCTCAACTCAACTCGTATGAATTTGTTTTCCTACGAGGCAAATTTTATGTAGGTGGTAGGTTTTTCAAGCTTTAAACGATGCGTCCCTGATCCTATGTTTTCTGAATCACAGGTAAAATCGAAACACATGACAAATTTTTTTCGGATTTTTCTTTCAGTTTTTGTGCTCACCCAAAGGTGAGACTCGTTCTTCTTCACTTTTGCAGGAATAATATATGAGCTGTGCTTAAAGCCTACGATCACCCGAGTAACATGAATTAATTGTTGAACAATTGTTTAAGCAGTAGAATTATAATAGACGAACCCCAGTGGTCTTTAGGGTACAAGAGTTCAAGAATGTATATATGTGGGCATAGTGTCAAAACATAAACAAAAAAGTCTCCTATGCAAAAATTAACTCATACTTTTCCTCAATTATAAACTGACTTTTTATATTGTTGAAATACAAATTTCTCCACTAATGTTGCACTGTTGTAATGAAGATGTTCTGACAGGTGTTCGCTACTCACCACTTGGGGTTGTTATTTCAAAATTCTCTCAGAATTAAATTTAAATCCACAATTCTCTACCAAAATAATATTAATTCTACGAAATTAATTATTTTAATGGAAATGGTTTATGGTGCATTAAAATTGTTATTGTGTAATGCTGCGAAAACAAAAACGTCACCAAAATGCCTTAGTGACGAAATTCATAGAAAATGAACCCCCCGGAGTGATATGTTCTGTGTATTTTCAGCAACAACTCAACAACTTTTGTCACTTATGTCCCAAGTGAGTTGGATTTATGCAAATACTTGAAAAAGTTTGAGTTGTAAACAACTTGATAAAGTTTAACATTGCCAAAAGCAAACAATAACCCAAGAAAGACAACGACAAAAGTTCACATTTGTGTGTCAAAAAATACCAAGACAGACCTGCCTGGATACTAAGGAAATGAATTTCGGGGAGTTAAAACTTTTTCCATTTATATTTTAAGCGCACTCTGGGAAATGGTATAAATGTAAAAACTCAATTTGGATGAAATTCTATTTCCCTGGGAAAGTCAAATGAAACAAATTTTTCATATCACCATTTTGATATTTTGGTGTGAGACTATACTAGATATTGATCGCGATATTGATACTTTGTAGTGGTCTGTGTGAACATCCGTTTCCTGATGTGGTTTTAAATAAATCGAAAATATTAGTGTAAAACCATCCATTAAGTTTCCCCTTGGACACCTATAACAACCTCTCAATTTTCTACTGATTTAGTATGAGGTGTCAATCCAGCGTGACGCAGGAATAATTGAAAGCCGGACATGCAAATTAGTGTCAACTTGTACTTATGTCCTTCAGTTTCCGGACTTTATAGGCAATTTCCCGCGTCGGGCCGAACACAATTCAAATTTCACACTGAAGGCACACTGCAAATGATTAAATAACGACTTCACCAGGGGGAGTTGCTGTCAGAGTGTAATCAAATATTTTCTCGTAAGTGACTATACATTGACGATATAAACGATTTTACTGACCATAAAGACCATATGGGAAAATTGAAAATTTACAGTGTTCTGAGCAGGGCTGCAGAAAGTCAGGTTTCTGCCAACTGCAGTTAGGCATTTTCTGTACTTCAGCTTCGAGCTTTATTTCTGTACTAACATCATGCGGTTTTTAAGAGACAATGAATCCAGGATCTAAAGGAGATAGGAATCTGGCTGTACAGCACTATACAATCAGCTTTGCGGTTGATAAGTTTCATCATGCAGGGTATTGGCATCAGGGCGCTCCAACGTAAAAGGAGCTGGCTGGAATAATAGCTGCCAATCTAGTGGCGGGCCCGTGCAATGGTGTATTATATCACACACAGTACAAAACACGTTAATAGCAAGGTACATAAATATTATACGGATTTACATGCATGCCATGTTACTCGGTTTTTGGGGCGAAATATTCACAACTCATTGTTGTTTTGTTTGCTCCCGGATGCAGGGAGAAGTATGACTTTTAAAATTGTATTAAGCAGACAAGTTTTCAGGCAACCACAAATTTTAAACCCTAAATGTTTGCTTAATTTTTTCAGTTTTCTTTCGTTAACTTTTAATGTGGAAAGATTACGGAGGGATTGTGGGACGCATTCAGGCTTTTGATTAAATTTCAAGATCCAAAGCAAAGTTATAATAGGAAAAATGTTTTATTAAAAACATAATCTACATTGTGAGGAAATTTTGATGAATGTGGTAATTATAGTTATTTCTGGTATGAAGTCTGTTTTGAAGGTATAAGATATTACAAGTTAATGCAGAAAGTAATCAACTCAAGCAAATTTTAACTGTAACACAGATGTACAGTAACGCACATATATCACGCACATATATCACGTAATCACGGATGCATTACCTCCAATGACATCGTCATGTAAAAGTAATCGATTCAGTAAGCCAAGTAGTTATAATTATACTCATTTATTACAAAATCGAATTGGTAATGTTGACATTTCTTACTTGAATAATATCCCCAGTAGGAAATGTAATGATTACAATATTGAAGAATTATGTATACCATCGATTACTATTCATTACATTTCGCATGATATCATATATCAAATTTACATAGCGATGTCCTAGGAAGGTAAGGGCTTATCGATTACTTTCAGCATTACAAAGTAATGCATTATTTCAGATAAGAATGAGTAACCAATATATTCATGAAATACAACGTTTTAAATAACTTAGTAATGTCTTAATTTTAGCATTACAGAGAGATACATAAATTCATTCATAAAAATAAAATTAAGAAGTTATTACGAAATGTTTTTATGAACTAAATGATACTACCATCCAATTTTTCAATCAAACAATGTTATCTTTACCTGAATGAAAATATGGTAGTGTTGAATGAGGTTTTTTCATGTTCGTGAAATAGGAACCAAAACGTGAACATATTCAAGGAAGCTGCCATAAAAATCGGGAAGAACACCAGTTGTTCGACAGAAGGTGAGAAACTAAAAAAAAAATTTTTCTATGTTTGTAAGTAAAAGAAAAAGAAACCAACCCTTTCAAAAAACAACATCAAAGCCAGATTTCATTTTACTCTTCATCACAAAAATTGGACTATCGATGACATAAAGTCCGAATCTGAACCCCATAGAAAATTTATGGGCTATTTTAAAAAACGACTAGTAAACATTGGGAGCGTACTAAACAGTAATGGAGAAATATTTCAGTGCTATTTATAATTTAACAGGAATTCTTCCAGGAGTAAGGAAGTCATAAAAAAGCACTCTGAACCAAATAATAAAAGAGATTTTCTTTTAAATATTTTTTATTATATATATATATATAATTATCTATACTCATATATATATATATAATTCAAGATGAAAAATATGAAACCGTAAAAACAAAGAAAAATAAAGTGCATAATCTTTGCATTTCACGCTAAACTCAAATGGCTCACACCTTACTTTTTGCAATACCATGTAATGTATAACAAGATCCATACCATTTCTTTTCTACTCTGAAATTTCAGTATATGTTCTACTTCGCAACAAAAAAGTTGAATTTCTAAATTTAATAAAACGAATTGAAATTAAATCGGGCTTTAGTTTTATATCATTTGCTTCGCTACATAGTGTCGAACCCCGGGAACGAATACTCATAACGAAATAATTAAATGTTGAACGAACTTATCCAAAATATGGATAGTAGTTACCGGAGGTTGTGTAGGTATTACATAACGAATTTTGTCCGTTGAGGAGTACTATGCGTCCTGTTCTAGGTTTCGATAGCAAAAAAGAATATTCTCTAGCTAGGAAAGAACATACTTCAGATCCGTTCCATATATTTTTCTGATGCAGACACTTCCAACGTCCTAGCCTATTATGTTTCATTAACTACTCTGACACTTTTGTACACTAAATTCAATTTTCAATTACTCTTACGGCAACTTCTAATTACTATAAAATTATTTATATAATGCAGTTACATTAATAAATACATTCATCAATTTACGTCATGCCGTGCGGTAAGTAAAGTTATATTTGCTCAGCATCGAGAGATAGAGAAAGTTTCATAAATTGAAAATTGCTGTTCTATAATATATAAAATATATTTTAATTTACAGTTGATTTTTTAAAATATATTTTTAGTTGTTTTTCAGGTATATTTAGCAATAAGGAGAGAGAATTGGAAATTAAAAATTGTTTTTTACTAAAGATATTATTTATCATAGATTAATGAAATGAAAAATTTCTTCATTATATGCTTTTCGAAACAAATTAACAAAGCCAAATATCGATTCACTCAGTCAGTTATAAAAGATTTCGATGCACTCCCAACAAATACAGCGTACTATCGAGCTTTCCGTGCCACCCTGATACCTCTCACTCCCACTCTCACTACGGCGGGCGATTATTTTAAATAATTTTCATTGATCTGATAAAATTTCAATTAACACAGGAAACCTCGATGAAAAACTGCCTTTAAAATTTCGTATATTTTTGTTAAGGGGGGATAAATCAATTTTCATTTCCCATACTTTTTCCAGCTATGGAACCACCGAAGAAGCTTTCGCTACTCCACGTTGCTCGGTGCTACTACCTATTTCCTGTGTAGTCCAACCACGACGCCGAATGCTGAGCTGGTAAGCAACTCTGTTTTTGAAGTCAAGAAGTTAAAACCTTTTTGCCAATTTGTAAATCACGTAGATTCCGTTCGCTCTTATCCTAATTAAAATCAAGAGGGATAATTAATACATTCTCAATGTATTTATGCAAATATTTCGTGAGTGCTTTCTATGGCGGCGTGGCGTTCTTCTAGTGGTGCCTTCTCTAAGGAGGGCGTCTTCAAGTTTAATTAATAAGAAAAGCCACTGGAATAGTTAAGGTTCGCCTTTCACAATATCGCTGCGGAATTGGTAATTTTCTTCATGAATTTTGATAAATGAGACGGGGTGGGCATCACGACTTTTTAGACAGCATTTATGAATTATATGAGGATAATTAAATCTGGAATTAATTCTGAAACAAGATAATCATTTACAAAAAGCGTGTTCTTGCTACTCCATGTAGTCTATCTTGAAATTTTTCTATAATCATCTCTACTATTTTCTGTGTTCCGTATAACCCTTTCGAGGAACTAGAAAATGAAAGGATTTTCTGGAAACAATGAAAATTGTAACAAATGGACCATCTGTTGGAATGCTTGGTTAAAGGCAGCATTAACAGGCATCAAAGAAAGTTCTTTCCTAATTAAATTTTCTCCGTGTCTTTACATTACTTTGTTCCCAGTATTCCTATAGTTGTAGGTAAAATTAAAATCTCTTTGCAGGCATTCATTAAAAGATGCAGCTCTACGTGGGATATGTTGAATAAGGACCGTTTTTAATGCTCCTACTTCTCGTTTGCTATATTTTAAATATGCATTCATGCATTACTTCTTGGGAGTTTTGGTAGTGGTTTCAGATCCATCTTATATAGTAGGATTGGTAGCAGCGATTGTCAGTAGAAAGATGGGGTCCGTCGCCAGCGTGACTAAGCTGAATAAGTTGGGGTGCTGGAAAATAGAAGATGCATATGAAAGTTGCCTTCTTATTCGATGATGCTAGAAACTTATCTCACGAAAAACCTAAAACCTCAGGGAAATTATAGAAAAAATCTAAAAACGGGAATAGTCAATCATCACAAGAGTGTCTCTTGCCGTTTTTCCCTTCAAGACAATCCACGACCATTAAGGACCATCTGGCAAAACCAAGAATGCGCTGGCACCTTATTTCGCTTGCTTCGTGCGATTAATTAAGCAAGTGGTTTTCCATGTATCTAAACCTTTTGACTGAGAGGGCGCCCCTTACAGTAGGCGCCATTTGAGCGCCAGATTGTATGCTGATGTACCTTCAAGATGCTATGTCAGGTCCTCATCAGAATTTAAACCAGAATTCTTAGTGATGGTTTATTTAACTGAAGAACTTTTGATGTCGAACTGGCATTTGGCAGGCCTACCAATTCCTTGGTCGTTCTCGTAATCTGTGTCACGTCTGACAGTTTGTGATGATGGTTATTCACTCAGCCAACGTCCACGTAAATATCTATTATTCCCCCGAGAGGGTAAGTAGCCAGCCACAAGCTGCCAGTTCGTCCACCTTTTCATTGCCATACATAGTCGAAAATGTATTTGCCGCGCAGTGCCGGTGGTTAAGTTTATTGGTCTATACGACTTGACCGTTGTGTAATTTACTTTGCCAGCCGCAGGGATGAAGATCTCTAGTCACACCTTAGCTTTACATTTCAACAAGAGGAATACTAGCCTACAAGTAGGAGTAAATATTTTCTTACTTTTTAAGTCACAAAATTCGTTTCCAACGTGATATTAACAACTCTTCAAAGGTTCTTGTTTGCGATAGCTGGCTTAGTACTTTTGTTCAAGGATCCTGAATGAGTGAAATGTACACTGCGTTCTTCAGTTCAGGTATAGAGTGACCCTCCTACGATCTAATTCGATTAGGACGAACCTCATTCATCCTCCATTTACTCATCTTCAGAAATCTTATCTTTTTTTTTAACTAGCCGCCTGTCACTATCCGTGATTAGCCCCAAGAACTTTTGTTCTTCCTCGGAGTCTTCCACAGATATTGAACTGCGGCCAGCCAAGTCCAGATCAGTCGCACCCGGAGATGGTATTCTTGATAGATTCTCAGCGGAAAGAAGAACTGTCATGGCAGCAGCCTCTACCAGAAACGATGCCCTCGAAACCCTAGTCGGCGGATGATGTGCTGGCAGTCCGGGCACCCAGCTTATGGTGACATATTTTCCGGAAGTTGTTTGCCGTCCGAACTCAACTAGACACTTTCCTCCGGGGCTGCGGCGCCAGATTATAAGCACATCATATTAAGTATCAACGGCTATGTCCTATCGTCCACGCAGTAGGAGTAGAAAGGACTCAAAGTGAATGGAGGCGAGTTTGTGTAAAAATCTCTTTTGTTAATAAAAAATTGTTAAAAAATTCAAAATACAAATGTCCTAATTTATAAAATTAACTTTCTGCTATTGCAAAATCATGGACATAAAAAAACTCAGTTTAAAGACAATAAACAGAAATTAGGTGGTTAGGACAGCAAAAAGTGAATAACATTTCCGTCATATTTTTCTGCAGCCTGTATAAAAATTTCAATTATTCCCTGGCAGATACTGGCTCTGTTTCAATAAATTGTAGGACACTTTTGTGTCTCTCCAAATTTATTATTTTCATTAATGCCGTCAATAAGTTACGCGACAAAAGACAGTCTCGGGCGAATGCCAGCACACCAAATTAAATTTTTCCTACTTTTCATTTGGCTGCTTTATGTCCTTTTATTGCTGACAGAGTGTTCAATTTTATTTTCGTTTGAAGTTAATAGCGGTGCTTAGTGTACAAATTTATGTCTAAGCCTTTTGGATGTTGGGAATAGTTGTGGGAGGTGAAAGGGTTGGAACGCTTTTGAAGGCGTTCTATAATATTTTCTTGTATCAGAGAAGAATTTTGGTTGGTTTTTTATTTGAAAAATGAAAAGGAAACGAAAGAAATTGGAGTAATTTTATAAATATTTCAAAATAATTGTGAGACTTCATGGCTTTCTCATGAGAAGTTTACCTATATATATTCAAAAACTGAAAACATACATTGTATGCGAAATTAAAACATCCCAAGTCACGAAATATATTCAAATTTTAATTAAATCGTGGCGAGGAGATATGAAAATTTTCAGGTCGTTATCACTGTGTCGCTGCCCATTTTGTGTAGGTGGTAGAGAGCAGGATCGACAAGGATGTTTATGGCACGGGTCAACAATTTCTTTGGTAATTATTCATAAAAAGCTCCCGCCTCAATGTTAATAAGATAACTTGAACTTTTTCGCAAATTTTCGGGCAACAGCAAAGAATTATTAACATCTCAGTCGTAAACTTTTACATCTAACTTAATTAAGATTTTAGGGTTCTCCGACCACTTGGAGTTTTTTTATTACAAAGATACTCGCACAGATATCCCCGTTTTCAATCGAGATTTAAGGGTTGCAAACAGGACTTTTAATAAGTAAGTATTAAATGAATTTACCTTAATTCCTGGTATTTCCTGTCACAGGCAGCAATCAGTGAACTGTGATTGTGATACTCCCGGTAAGAAAGTTATAAATTAATTAAAAGGATAGGATCTGTCACAAGGGGTAGAGAAAAAAGTTTTAAAGTTTACGTTTGTTAAATGAGTTTTTCAGAGCCAGTTAAAAGCTTGGAAAATTTTCTAAATTTAATCGTTACCTAAACGAAAATCCTCTCTATTCAAGTCCATGCAAAATTCCATAAAATCAACACCAAAACTTTAGCTTGCATCCTACACAAACTAATTATAATTCTGTTGATGTAACAAGTGATTTTCCATCACATCACGGGACCAAACAGCTCCAACTATGGAGAGTAGTTTCATCATCAGGAAAGCATCCATCCAGACTGCAAACCTTATTCACTTTGAGAACTTAATCCCGTGTAAATCGTTTGAAGTCTATCGAATGTAACTCTGTTAAAACCTCATCAATATTTCAGGAAAATGTACTGCGGCAGGGGACTTCATTTTCATATACTGTAAGTGTAAATCTATTAGTTTTTCATGAGCATTAAAACTAAAAGCAAAATATTTTGAAAACTGATGGACACAATGCACACAAGGAGTTGGGTACTGCATTTTAGAGAGGACCACCATTTTGGAAAGATTAGGATTTAGGCAAAATATAAGATCAATTAATAAAATCTCTTCACTGGAGCCTGATATAGTTGAGAGATAGCACTCCGTACTAGATACAATTTGATAAATTAATAAGTTTGCGAAATTCCCAATGTACACAAAATATATTCCAAAATAAGAACTTATCTGCTGACTTTGATAGGATAGAGAGTAAACCTTAAAATATCTCAACATAAAAAAACAGCTTACCGATAATTTTAAACATTTGTAAGCAGCTTTTAAGCTATTACGTAATCTTTTCACAAAACATTCTCAAATTATAAAAGTGCAAAATTCTACCCTCCACACGTCAACTTTATACTCGAGTATTCCTCAAGGTTCAATACTT
The DNA here is from genome assembly GCA_006980735.1 of Dasypogon diadema. Classification (NCBI taxonomy): domain Eukaryota; kingdom Metazoa; phylum Arthropoda; class Insecta; order Diptera; family Asilidae; genus Dasypogon; species Dasypogon diadema. Next base: position 17,011 of record QYTT01081915.1, read on the forward strand.
AGACCTCTCTTATTGAGTGCTTACATTAATGAACTCATCAGCTCATGCATACATGTCATTAAAAGACTTAACTTTATTGATTACTGCATCGACAAAAATTATGAGTGTTGTCATGATTTGCAATTCAAGTGCAATTGATTCAAGTATAAGAAGTAACATGTACTCTTGGAAAAATTAAAGTTGACATTGAAAACATTAAAGCAGTATACTTTAAATTAAAAGAAAACAAATTAGTTCTGAAGTAAATTGATAAAGGCAGAGCGGAAGCTGTTGAAAAGAATTCATCATCAGCAACCAAATAATATAATAAGAAATCAGTCATTAAAATTCTCTTTCTTTTAATATTTTGCGTTGAATATGTATTGTATATGTATGGTTTGTTTAGCTCTATGTCAATACCCAACTAGGCGACTACATTTAGCTTTTTACCAGTCGATTAGGCACCATCTATACAAAAATCAAGAAAATAAAGCGAAGTGCTAAACTAAAGGACAGATAATATCCGTACATATAATTTGGTCCTTCGAGCGGGATCGCCACATTAAAAAGTATTATTTAAAATAAAACATTCTTATTCATATCAGTGATTTTCGTATTGTTGATGTTCTCAATGGAGCGGATTTTTTACCAATAGCAGTGATTTTCGTATTGAAATGGAGCGGATTTTTTTAACTCAGCATTTTGCGTTCAGCAACAATTCTGAAATCTGACGGAGTAATATTTTTAAACGTTATTATTTTAAAAATTCTATTCTTATTATGAAATTCTATTGTAGATTGCTTTCAAGTTCATGTAGTCCAGAGTCGCCAGCTATTATTATCAAAAAAGGAATTAGTTACCAGATTCCAGATGATTCTTTAGGATTCTTATCACCCGTTATCATGATAGCGAAGTATAGTTTTTTAATTATGGGTAATAAAGCTCAAATGAGACGAGCCACTTCTTGAGAGTATCATTAAAAAACTGCAATCGTTCCTCTGTTAACAGGCCACCAATATGAGATCCACGATTTTTCTGATGCCTCAGCAGCAGTTTATTTCCGTACAGCATGCGATGCCAATTCCATTCAAAGGAGTTCGTTATGAGCAAAAACTGCTCCAATTAAAAGAATGTCGATTTAAAGGCCCGTCATACATGAAGTACAGGTGGCCCCGCGTATACCCAACAGCTATGAAGATATAGTCATAGATTCGCAGTCGCTGTGACCTCTTTGATGTAGATTTCTGTGAGTTAGGTATTGAAAATAATCTCCAACGTTCACTGGATATACCAAATAAACACGTAGTTTAGAACATTACCTCAGGCAGAAATGCTTCCGCAAGGATGATGAGGAGGTAAAATCTACCTTCGAGGACTTCATTCTTCAACAGATCTTCGACCTTGAACCCTTAATCACGGGTAATTTATTAATGAGAATTGCACCCTTAATTCCCTTGCAATAATTTCTGGTATTCGAAAATATACATGGCATGCCTCGTTGGAAACTAGCCCAGCAAATGTATTGCCATATTTGAAATAAATGGTCCCAGGACTATACCCACAATCTTCAGGAACGGACCAAATGGATTAACTGTGGAGTACCTGGACGCTACGCAAGGAAATTATAAATTAGTGTTGCACGTTGCAGGATCTATAAATTCATACCAGGACTAAGCCTGGCTTACAAATTTCTTTGAAATCGATATTGAGTACATAATTGTAAGTAAAATTTAATCAAGATCAAATAAAATGGAACCTATGAGGGTGCACCGCAGTGGAATTTTTTTTTTTACAAATCTGTTGACCTTTTTTATAGCTCCTCCAGGTTTATACAATTTTCCCGATGAAATTGTTCAATTTCCAATAAATAATTTCTGAAAAATGAAAAATTTCTACCCTTTCTACCCTTAAAAAAAACAGCGATACATAGCAACCTCAAATATTTTACTACGAAAACAAATTTAATTCCGAAATATTTTACCAAACTCGACGGGGAGTAAACTTTCAATCCACTAAAAATACCAGGAAAATTTTCGGGTAGCCAAACTTTGCGAAAATTGTTAATAACTCTCCAGTTAAATACGGGAAATTAATAAATTCATAAAGTTCTTCAAATTGATTTACTAAACCCACGGAACTAACACACCCATACATACACATCCTGGAATGTGAAAGATCTCTCCTGACTGCATAAGATTACAAATTTCAATTTTATTTCGATAAATTTTCAGGAATATTCAACACTATATTCGCGGCAAAGTTACACTATCATTAATCCTTTTTGGAAAACTAAAATTTGTAAGTGGTTTGTTGATGCATTCCCATCCACGGAACAGGAACTTTCAATTAGTAGAGGCTGTCCCACAGATACCAAACAAATGGCTTCCAATGAATCGATTAATAGTTCTCATGAATATGGAATCTTGTATAATTTATGGGTAAAGTTACTAAAGTTCTTCAACTAGTTCTACTATATGCTCATGGGTATCAGCACAAAGGATGTTGCAAATATGTGTGGGAGGACAAAATAAGGACAGGTTACAAAGATTTTACAGAACCCTTTTATAAGTATTTACAAGTTTTAAACCGTCCACGATCTGGGATTTATGAGGATATTGTAAAGTTTCCTTGGTCTTTGTGTGTATTCTTATTTTTCATTAGTTACATGTAAACTTGATTAACTCTTATTGGCTGCAAAAGTAAGTCCTTCGGGATAGTGAAGTTTTCTTTGTACCAAAAAGGAACATGGCAAACTGTTAATTACATTCAAATAAGGATGCCAAAAGCCAACTGTGTTGTACATGTAGTGTGTGTTGGTTGGATCCGGATGCATGCAAACAAACTTTGGATACCAGATTTTCCTCTAAGAGGCATTAATATTCCCTTTGGCTTTTTCCGATTGTGACTTTTAATTGGTAAAGCTCCCAGAGATATTAACTTTAGAAGCCAAATAAGCCATTAGAGCTAGAGAGACTAGCTCGATGCCTGTAAATAGGATTCCAAATCTATAATAAGAATCTGACTGTAGACTGAACTGTAAACTTAATGACTGTGGAAAGTATATTATACCTTTTCTTGTTCCAAACTCATTTGGATTCATAAGTTAATAGAATATGTCCGGGTGGTCATTGCCCACTTTTTCAGACCTAAGCTTAACATTAGAGATGAGAATGGTTTTATTTGGATAGGGCTATGCCTTTGTCGTACGATATTATACTATCGAAAAAAAGGGATTCGGAAAAAAGTGGTGAATAAAAGCAGGGGGTGCACCAGGAAGTGTCAGACACATGTGACTCGTTCACGTATTTAAAATGAAGAATCAAAATTATTTGAATGGAATCTTCAATCCGAACACGAACACGTAGACGATTTTCGATCGCTTTTTGTGGTTAATACGTTGACTGCCGCAATTAGCATAAAAGATTTCGCGAGAGAATGATCTGTTAAAGTACATTTGTCCTGAGAGAGCTTTTAAAAGGGGATCACCGGAGACCGCCATAGCAGTCAACGTGTTAACTGAGAGTATGTGTTCGAAAGTGTAAGCTTTGGAGACAGCTACGACGTTACAAGGTGATGATGGTGAAGGTCGGTTTCGGATATCTCTAAGATCTTACAAAAACAGCGACGTCGTGAGCGTGTTAAATATTTCCAATTTGCTCCTGAGAATTAATTGGACTAAGAATGTCGAGAGTTTATATTGATTACTCCTCGATACCAGTCTGGGATTTGAGTTATGTAAGGAAGTTCTCTGCTTCAACACCAAGGTTCATTTCCTTCAAGAAAACCATTTGATTTGAGCCTAACTCTTTCCTGTTAAACAGAGTATTGATTGGCTATAGTGCGCCAAATATCCGCGCGTTTATTATTTCGATACTTTTTTAAAATAAAATCTGTGCTTGATCGTTAACTTACACAATTTCACGGTTTCTTCCAGGATCTTTTTGTCTATCTTGAATTTTTACTTGTTTTTGTATTTGTTCCATCTTCCCTTCTACATCGTCCCTCTACTGTTGCTTTGTTGTCCTTTGCACCTTAGATGCGGTCTATTGCTATCTCCTCATCTTCAGACCCTTGACGTACGTCTCCAGTTGTTACCTTGATCTCCCTGCCGATCGCCATGTTTATAAATTGAGTACTTTCGCATTCAAATCTCGTCTTTGTATCCTTTGATCTGAGGGAATAATTCGAATTTCGACCGAAGGTTGATCCTTGATGATGCTGTTGTTTAAGCTTGGCTCTGTCGCAGTTTTTGACTGTACAAGTTCAGTTTTTGCTGCCATTGCTTCTATTACTATGGTTTCTGTTGTTGGAATTTTACCAAGGACGAGATTTGGCTTTCTTTAGTAGAAGAGGAATCTACCACATGATATAACCGCGAGTTATTCTTTTTTGACACATCTGAAGTTATTTTGAGAGATCCTAACATCTAAAGATGGAGCTTGGTCCTAAGGAAGCGGAGAATGTTAATTCCTCACAATCCACCACATGCCTTCAATTAGAAAAGCTTGGGAATATCAGTAACATGGTATGGGATCCTTATTGTCATAGGAGCAAACATAAAAGGAAAAGGCATCCTTGTTTGTAATAAGTAAAATGTTATTCTGCTGTCCAGCACAAGAGATGACGAGAAATATTTTTAAGCTTAATTGGTCAGCGTTGTGTTATCCACCTTAGTCACTAAATGTGATTATACAGCACACATAAGCCACGTGGATGCATAAAATTGTTACATACAGTGCAAAAGTAAAAAAGAGGATTACTTTCTGGATTATCACACCCTACTTTGTTAAGGATTTCCCTATTCCTTTCCCATAAAACTAATCCGCATTATACAAAAACCCCAAGCAAGGAGCAAAGCAGTACTAAAATCCTCCAAATAAGGGCACGTAGAAACAGTTTCCATTTAGTTTAAAACCGCGCTCTATTACTTAATTCTTACGACTATACTAAAGTTGTGGAGTTATTATACATACACGAGCACTTGAGCTGCTCTGCTGTCTGTTTTAATGCCATGTCATAATAGCAGCAGTTTATTAACTGCAGAAATTCTCTATGGTCAAGTTTCGTTTCATGGCGCCTCTGTAGAGGTCGTTTACAGGAACAACCAACCCAGTGAGAAGGAAATCTGATAATGAAGAGATATAACCTGGAGATGTGGACTTTATACATTGTTCCGAGTTTATTTTAATTAGAAAAGGTGATTACAGCTTAGCTGGCGGGCTCTTATATCCAGTTTACGTTTCTCGCATACACAAGAGATCATCTTCCGGTGTAGTACTGACCTTGTGCAAAGTAAGAACCAACCTAGCTAAAAGTTACTTGGGATCTGACAAGTTTATATCGCCTGTGCTTGAGATAGGGTGGTTTCAGCACGTACGCATCATAGTAGTACAAACGCAGGAAAAGGAATGATGAACGTGCCGTTGATTTCAGTCATGTGTTAAAAGGTTGAAAGATAAAACCAAAAAGATGGTAAGGGAGGCAGGGCGGCCTTCTATAGCATACAAAACATGATCAAGCAGTTCTCCTGCTTAAAGGTATTTGACAGAACGTGGAGCTGATGTTGATGTGTATTCGAGTAGTAAAATAAATCTAAATGCAAGTACGAGTTGATGCTTATTTCGTTTTATTTTCATCATAAAATCTTACCTGTACTTAGAAAATGTCGTGTAGTAAAACAGGAATTAAGTACGCATTTCCATCATAATTACTCGCGGGAGTATAATCCGCTTTGCTGCTTTAATAGCTTTGATGCAGGTGGAATTTTATTTCCGGGGCATCTATCAAAGGCGAGCTCCTTGGCAGTGGGAAATGAATTATTCACTGGCGAGTATTTCAAGGAGGTTTATTTGGATTTCCTTCCGTTTGTGGCTTTATAATTTCGTTTCGTATTAAAATCCAGTCATGGCTTCCCGAAACATGACCGTAACGATTTTCGCAAAATTTTATATGCATATTTGTGGAACATAAAGCCGTTTTGATGCTTTTACGACCGAAAAAGTTGCTGTGAATGTTAGGTTTTATGGTGTGGAGAACATACACTTGTGAGCAAAAGAAGTTCACACCAGTGGCATAACGAGTACTGCTGGTAAATTATAAGTTAAATTTAAGAAATGGCAAAGAATCTGTTCCAAATGGGGAATTTATGGACTTCTTTATTTTGAATAAAATATTTTCGTGGGAAATTGTGCTGTGTATGTGTTTTTTCTATCGAAATAGAAGGGCACATGTGCTCCAATCGATTTATCGGTATGTCTGCGACGCGTGGATGTTGACCATTCAACACTCCTTCGTCTTTTGCATGAATTTGGAAAGATAAGGATAAGTTTGGACCATTAGGAGCCGCATGAATTATCCGAAGAGAGACATGCCAGTTTTCAATATACGTAATCGTAATAAATCGTAATAAATTTCTGAATCAAACCATCACCTATGATGAACGACGGGTTCTTTACGATAATCGAGAGCGCTCAGCGTCCTAGGTTGATCCCAAGGAACCCTCTTCAGGCATAATTCAATTTAAATTCCCATAAGCAGGACAAACAGTAACAGTGAAGAGGTACTATGCAGAATTAGTCATAATGCACGAGAAACTGAAAAGAAAACAATCATCTTTAATAAACCGAAAAGGATCAATACTCGTTCATGACAACACAAGACCTCATACTGCGGATATGACCAGGCAAAAGTTGAATGTCCTCAAATAGTGGATAGCGCACAATTGCTCATCTCACTATATCACATGTGCTGACACCAGGGTCACCTCTTTTATTTATCGGATATGTAGTGGCATCAATTGGATGGGTATTTTCATCGAAAACTTTCCTAGTCACAACATCTTATGTTGTTTTGATTTTGCAAATAACGCGTTTATATTCCTGAAGGGCAATGTGATGCTCACTTGACTTCAATCCATTTTTGTGTAGAGCGACTGGTCATCCCAAGTGTGCATCCTGATGACAAGCTCGCGGATAGTAACTTCTTATCCCTCGCCCTGTTATAAAGACATCCTTCCATCAACATTTGCGCTGTTAACATTCATAGAGTTTCTAAATGCACCATATTCTGTCTTTGTGGGGTTTCTGTACAAATTCTTGAAAATTTAAAAGCTTAGAATAAATGAATTTTACGGGTTTTAATATTTCATGCACCAATTGCAAGTTTCTACGGAAAACAAACAAAGCTCAAGCATTGTTTTCCTGCTCTGAGCAAAGAGTTTTCTAGGCACTAAGAGTATACTTCGCCCCCGGATGTGAAGTTCTTCCGTGTACTAAAAATTGTTGTTTTACTTTAAAATGTTCACTTTACTTAATATTTCATCCTAACTTCCCAGTAGAGACTCCTTGTTTTCTTTAGATAATTCACTTCTCTGGAAAACACATAAATCAATGTTTACTGATGATTTATGCTGTATTTTTGGAAAATGTGCTTCCATTCTATGGATCATGAACATCAGGGCAAGGCTCCATGAAAGCTACACTGACAGGTTGTAATCACCAAGTGAACCATGACTTTTGTGATCTAAATGGACTTTCCATTGGATGGCCCCAAAATAACAAAGGCCTATTTCACGGCATTTTCCTGCGTCTCAGGCAAACAAAGAACAGAAAAAATGAAACGTGAATGATACAAAAACGAAAGTAACTTAACCAGGGAGGCACATCAATCATACAAAAGTCGGCTTGAGTATCATAAATATTTCTGGGTGTGCTGGTTGACATCAAACATGAATAACTTGACGACAGATTGACGCTATAAATAACAGTATTACGTATCCTGCCATAAAAAAAGATACATCTTTCAATTTTTTTTTTACAGCTTTTAGCACTTTTTGTGTAATTGTCACGGCGGTGCAGAAAAAAAGAAAAATCCCTACTTGAATACTTTAGCTGGTTGGGACACGAATGGATAACCAGGTGGGTTCCATCCTTCCTGTATGCGACAAAAACCATAATGTAACACGACATAGTATTGGCGGCAAAGGATCTCCGGTGAAAACCGAATTTCCTCCCCAATTGGATGCCCGTGTGGCCCAGTTTATATGAATATTTATATTCACTAGCGTCATAACCTACTGGGCGCTTTCATAGAGCAGCATAAATAAATTTCACTGCGGAAGTACTTCTCTGCAAGGTATATTACATGCCGCCATTCGATACTTTTCAATTGATTTTTTTTTTCCTCTTTTCATTTTTCATATTCTGCCTGGTTTGGCAGTCGCACATTTCACCCACAACTAAATGCTTAAGTGGAAGTCATGCCCCCCCTCCTTTGTGTAGATTTTGTAAATATTTTGGAAATGTTTTCAGCCCTTGAATTCCAAATGATGCCAAATGCTCTTCGCACTCTTGAGGAAATTGAGGGTCTCCCCCTCATGCCTACGAACACGGCCATAGAATGTTCTCAATGGGCAAATTTAAAACTCTTTAAAGTATTTTCAACGAATTCGAGAGGAAACAATGTTCAAGCAGAAAAAAATTTATTACGCCGAAAATTCGCAAGTGTTTAAAGTAAATACTCTTTTTGAACAGAGTTGCTGTGTAAATTTTCTCGACTTTAAGACTTTTCCTTCATTTGTGTGTGGCGCCTTTCAGTTTCATGTCCTTTGTGGAACGTGTTCCAATAAGGAGCAAATTTCTAAATTATTTCTCTGTGTAACAAAAGTTGCTGGGAGGTATTGGTGATAAAGGAAAATAAAACTATGTAGATGCATTGAAGAGATTCGTACCCATCCTTTCATTTGTATTCTGCAGACTGGAATTTAAGCTGAGAAGTTTCTTGAACTTTCTGGCCAGAGTAGAAATGAAAGCAAATTTTTGCGATCATTTATTGACTCACACAATATCAACAAAACTTGATCTACTCCTATTAGTTAACAATTCTGATTGCTGCAAGAGTTACCATGCCTTTAAGGATGAAAGTACTTAGTTCTTCAATCAATCAAATTTAAGAGGATCTTCCAATTCTTGAATTAAAACAATTAAAATCTTTTTTTCCTCTGTAATTATTTACCTTGTCTTAATGATTCCAAAAGTATTCGTATTATATTAAAATTCGAGGCTTGACGACTTGGTTGAATGCATTCGAATGTTTTGCAGTTTAATGTATGTGGAGATTTTGAGGATGAGGGAATGCAAATGCGCCCACTACAGAGCTATAAAGTAATCATTACGTTCGAAAATAATTCCTATATAATTCGCAGTCTAAATCTATCATTCTAGATAATGATGTATGGAATTGCAATTCGTCAAACATTCAACTGAGATTGCTACCGGAATTAAAAATTAATTCAGAATGAATTCCTCCCCGTAATTACAAGTCGATTGTAATTTTTAAATTCCTTTCCAATTCCTCCAGAAATGGAATTGAGAAAGAGTTAAGGAATTAAAATCAATTTGTAATTCCCAGGTAATTCCTTTTTAATTATATTTCAATTTCATTGGCAATCTTTGCGGGATTTACGGGAAATTGCCAATTCAATGTACAATTCTGTATGGATCAAGGTACTTCGAACTTATTTTGAGCCTTGAACCGAATTGCTGCCATATCCCTTTTTTTACACCATGGAGTTAGCTTACGTTTCTTATTGAAATTTCTAGAGTTTTCAGATTGGACATTTTGAACCTGCTGCCTCGCTACAGCCCGAAGTTCATCATTTTCGTCAACCTCGATCGAGTACCATAATAAAATTGTCAGGATATTCTTCTTGAGTCCAAGAATTTTATTTTTCATGGGTTTATTGCGACTGGTACTGCCGATATATTGGACTGGAGATTTGAGAAATAGGCTTTCCTTGCCCTTAATCAAATCCCTGTCGCTTTCCTGTGGACTGCCCTTGATGCTTGAGTCTATCAGATATGAATTGCAGCATATCCTCCTCCCTTCTTTCCGACGATCCCACGACTATACACGGGAAAACAAGTCCATTTTGGCATTACAAGATCAACAAGATAAGGCGCTTATAGCGTGGCCACTGCCCGATCGATCATAGGAGCTCATTATAACTGATTTCGCCATCAACCTTCTATCATCCGTACGGTTTTAGGCTTTAAAGGATTATCGACTACTACTGAGCCCCTCCGCTACCTACGACCAGGCGAAGTTAGTCTGTTCACTACATCAAGTTCTATCTGCTTTTTATATTTTATTAAATTGATAAGACACTTGCAGAACGACAGAAATATGGAACATAGTAGCCAAAACTTAGCTTAAATTATCCTTCGATTCTAACTAAGAACTTTACCAATTTTATTGGTCACATTGCAATTTTCGATGATGATCACAAAATTTTCCTTATAAAGCCAAATCTTTCCTAAATAATTTATTTGCAAAAACATTTACTTCAAACGTATTCCTAGGGTTTCATATCTCCGCTTTGAAAAGCGTAATATATATTTTCTGTCCTAATCTCATCCGGTCTATTCATCTCAATTTAAATACACACAACGAAAATTTTCATAAACCAAATGAAAGATATTTTTAGCAGCCATAAAACACAGGTCAACTCAATAGGAGCACTTTCCAAGAAAAAAATTACCAAAAAGGAATAAAGGCATGCCAACCAAAATTGAAAAACTCTTAAAAGTAATGACAATTTTTAATCCTACCATTTTTGGGTCCGTCCTCCATTGATATATTACCGAGGGTTTTGTGGTGAATAAGATGCCTTTTGTTATCAAACCCTTTTGTTGCCATAAAAGTGGATCATTTCCCAATACTGAATTCAAGTGGGGGGAAGGAATTTCAACATATTCTCATTTTATTGCACCATTAGAGCCTCCCACAGGAGGAATATGGATCTCAGCAACTTTATATTTAGGCTGAAACCTCATCTTGAGAAATGTATTTTTTGTTGTTGTTGTTGTTGTTGGGGTAAGGCGAAGATATTTTGGCCCATGAAAACATGATAATCATTGTCCGGGGACTTGTAAATTTTTCTTCCGAAAATGGCATACAAGTCAAGGATACCGAGTCAGAAGTGAAATCGATAGAAAATTCCTTACGAAGGTAGTTTTTTCTTTTGTGCAGATGTCCATCTGTGGAGGGGATCATAATTCAATACCTTTAAAGGTATAATGAAATGAGAAAAAAGGATTTATGCCTACTGCTCTCTACTGCATCTCATTCCCTTTTCATGAATTTCATGCAAAAGTGTAAAAAGGTCCTTGATGTGTTCAATCAAACTTTCCCAATATTATTTCAATCCTGCCAATGCAAATTATTTTATTGGTTTAATGAAAAAAGTGCACAATCCCACAAATTTAGTCGTGTAGTGTCACATAATAAGTGGAAATTTCATTTATTTGACAATTTTTGCACCATCAGAATGAAACTTGAACAGTCCTCCAGAAAGTTTTTGCATGTGATTTCCGTAGATGACACTGGTTTCAAATATCCAAGGAAACTAAAAGTGGAAAGTTTTGTGCAAACATAAGCTTGAAAAACCTTTCAAATCCATTTCCTTGGGGTGAATTGGGTGGATACTTTTTGTTCACCCTAGAACAGTGGAAACTTTATCGTTCAACCCCTTCCTTTTACTGCGTTTTCTTTATTTTTATTCACATTCAAGATTCTGAGAATAATGCGGGACGATATTTTTTTTGTCGTTCACTAATATTTCAAGATTCATTTTTGTGTACGTTTCTCTTGTGTTGTACTTCAAAGATTGAATCCATTTGGAATTCCACAAACGTGTAAACTCCAAAATTACAAAACTACAATTATTCAATAGTGGGGGGTGGGGGGGGGCTCTACTGTTTCCAATATTTCCACACCTGTCACAAATGTTAAAGGGAATTACTCCAAAATCCTTTAAAAGAATTGAAAATATTCCAAGATACCCAAGTTTTTGGGAATGATGGCGATTCAAAGGAGATACAAAAAACAACCAGTTCTTCTTTCAACGTTGAGGGGATTCTTATCGATTTGCCACTTCATTCTGATATATTCCCTCAGTTAGCAGGTCTTTATCATTTCACGGGTCATTTTGCCAAAGGAGAAATTAACGATAAAATGTTCCAAATAAAAGTCAATAGTCACTGGATTTGGATTGTTTCATCTGCACAGAAGATGGCTATGTCATCACAAACATTATTTGCCGAACAGTTCTCGAGGTCACAAAAGATTGTGATTTTGGGATTTCTTTTATCTCACAGTCACGCATTGTTCTACTCCATTTCGTCTTCAATTAATACAACAAAAATAGTTGATTTCTTGAAGAGGAGGACTTTCTCAAGCCTGAAAGTGGATGATGAAGAGTTTTCTTTTATGATGACATAAAACTGAGCATCAATCCAATTTCTTGAATTCTGTTCTTACACGGCGCAAAGAATTAGGACTGCCACTAAAAGAAACTGTCGCTAACATTTTTACAAGTTGAAGAGTGTGTGGCGGGGTTGAAACTTTAGCAATTGCAGTGTTTAACTTCCTGGTAGGTAGACAAAAGTAGAATGTCTAAAGCACCTCTTCTAATTAAGGTGTATACGAAACGTCTGCACTAAAGCTGTTAATTATCCAGTCTCGGTATAATTGAAGCACACTCTAGTAGGAAAATTTGAAATAATTAGCCGAGGTGGGTAAGTGGCATGAACAAGCAACTCTCATCGTGTTTTGCAGAGTCATCGTGTTGAAGTGGAATCTCACTTTTTTTTTATATTATACGAAACGTATAGAAATACGTTGTTGCCTCATTCCGCATAACTGCCTCATAATATATTATATTTCACAGGTTGAATAGAAGGAATCCAAAGGAAAACGGAAATGGGAATCGATTTTTAGTTAGCACTAAAAAATTGCTGGAATTCGGTATTCAGCTATCATGTCCATTGATTTGTTACATATTTCAAGATGACTGTAATAATGGTGGTAGAGGAGAGTCCAGAGGATTAGACGTTGTGCTGGAGAATGATGATATAATGGTGGGGGATTCACATAAAATGGTAGATATTATCGGCGACGGTGATTGTCATAGGGTATCAGGTACCTCCTTCAGAATTTATTACATACAATGCAAGAATGCACGATAACTCCTTTCGCATTATCAAACCACTACCCCAAAGAGTTCGTATTCATAATTGATAGTTCAAAATAGTAGTTATAAGATGAGGACTAAAGGTTGAAAGAATCTACGGCGCTCTCTTGAATAAAAAAAGGCAACAAGTGCGACATTTTGTTACGGTGTAGCTAAAGCTCAGGAATATTATAAGTCTATTCCCAATTTGACTGGCTGAAGCTGAGAAGCAGGTCGAATGTATCTCTACAGTTTTTAGTAAAACTTTTGATAGAATTAGTCATTGAATACTGTTTTTGGGCTTCTTCTTTGTTTTGTAGACTGAGTTGACGAACGAACGATACATGACACAGTCATATGGTGTGCCTCAGGGTAGAATTTATAGCCCTTTGGAATTCATAAAATATATCAATTACATCTCATTCTAGAATTCTCTAATATGTTGGTAAAGCAAAGATATTCAATGCAGATTTGGACACCATTTAAAAATATTGTTATTTGACTAAAAATACGTCATTGCTTTGATCACAAGAATTAGGCAAAATGTGGGCAAAATAATGGCGTATTTTATTTGTTCAAATACGTGGTTAGGGTTGTTGTGGAGATATTTTGATAGGGTGGGTTATCAAGCTCATTACACATGGTTGGGCAAAATTATTTATTGCTTGATCAAAACTGAGCAAAACTTAAGCAAATAAATCCAAGAATTTTTTTTTGTGGAATTCTAATTTGGGGGGTGCTAATTTCACAGAGCAACGTAATAACACCCCAGAGAGTAGTTCGCGAATTTCCAATGCACGCCTGCAGATTTTCTCCTCTGCTGGCGTGAGATCAAATCCTGCACAGACCGCGGTGATATATCTGGGTACCAGTGATGGAGACAATTTCTACTGACGGGAATTGTACTTGCGAACCCACTGGGGTATTGCATAGTAATTTCATGCAAATAAAATTGTGGCTCAGTTGCAACATTTGTCAGGTTAATTTCCCAATCTTTCTTTCCCTCCGCCTAAGCTGTGCTGTGTGCATCATAGGGTTGTCCCCGTAAAAAAATGTGTAATATACAAATGTTCATTACATCATTCATGAAGTAATGAACACATTTCAAATTGGATATTATATATTTTATTTAGAATGGGTACATTTACTATATGCATACATGTACATATTTCAATTTAGTGGTTCTTATATTCATTCATGCTGTTATGATGTAAAAGCAACTGAAAATCTAAGATCAATTTTATTCCGCAAGCTTCTGAAATAAATCTTATCAATCTTACAGCAAAGTTTCATTAAGTTGTATCTGAGAATAAGTCCAATTTTAACCAAAATAATTTTTTAAGTCTGCAAATCTACACTAATACCCTCCTATCTTCTACGTATCTCACGCAAAGTACAATAGTAAACCAGACATTTGCTTTACCTTACCATCAGGATATTTACAGGAAGTCCATATGTCACTCACAATTACTGCGTTGGAGATTTATTTCCGGTTTTATTTTCCATTTCTTTCTCCCAGTCAGTATGATGAAGCAAATTTGTTTTGTTTTCCTAAAAAAAAAATAGTTCCTACGTTGATGAGATATTCCAAGAATGTTTTCTTCTGCAGTCAAGTGATAGTCTATAGGGGAAATTTTGCCTTCTTGTAATCTTTCGCAGAGTCATGATTCATTAATTCTCCCCCACTTTACCGGTGAAAGATTTTGTTCACCTTTATCCTAACGTCTATAAATTGTTAATGGTGCGTCCTAAATTAAAATTAATGGTACTAAGTGAAGCCAGTAATATACAAATTATTTTTCAGCCAGTATAGTAATAAAATGTATTCTGGGCTGCGAGTTGTACTAAAAACATAATTTTCAGGAGAATATCTTTAATTCTGTGCTGAAGGGTTGATACCCTTTTATCCTTTTATTGCTCACCGGGACCCTTTACATAATTTTAACAAAAAAAACACAACAATTTCTTTTCAGTTGAGAGTTTATATTCAAATTAATAAAGTTTTCAGTAAATAGAATTCAAATCTGTCTTAAAAAACTTTTTCTATTAATTTAGAAAAGGATTTTGGACATATTCGTAATCACTTCCAAGTAAGTTCAATTAATGTTTACAGAAGAAAAACATAAACGATTCGAGTTAGGTGGGAACAGATTATTACGAATATTTGGTGGTGGTATTCTTGTTAGAACATCGACAAATTCGGAACGAGGTTCAGCGATATGTAAATCAATCATGAAGGACCGCAGAAGAGCAGGGTTTCAGTTGAATGGCAACTTTAGCATAACCAACGATAGTCCTTAAAATTTTGATAGTAATAAAAGAAAGGAAAATTTTGCAGAGAATTATTATCAGAAAATATCATTGCGAAATTATAAAAAATTGGAGAAAACAAACCCGGAAGAGAAACCTGGAATTCAGATAGAAAATTTCTGTCTCCAAAATAATCGACAAAATCGTTGAATTTTACAGGGTTTAGTATTTTCGTCGTTATGTGTTTGATCGTTCGGCATATCAAAATGTTCGATTCTGTGGAGGGGGGGAACTTCTCAGCAGGAAGCTGAGAATCATTTATCTATCTCCGAATTGGACGTTTACACATTTCAATAGAGATATTTTCTACGCCTCCAGATTTCTTATTTTAACATATTCTTTGAACTGTGTAGGATTTCTAACAACCGTTTGATTTTTGATATTAGAAAAGGACTTTTCACAGTTTGTCTGTATGTTATGAGTGTCAAATGTAAAATGTCTTGATTTTTAGTTTTGTGACTAAAGTTCAGGTTCTGAGGACATCATCTTTGCTCTTTTTATTTTGGTGATGCTTTTAAGTAAAACCCCATTTTCCACGGCGGCAGTCCACTAAACTATACATAAATGTAGTTATAACCATGGCGGTGTACCTGCAGGATATAAACCCAATTTTTGGCCAAAAATTTTCCTTACAATATACAACGCATTGGTCTTTCCTTTGTACTTTTCTTAGTTGTGGTCGGGCGAAATTCTGAATCTCTCTGATTTTAGTAAAAGGAAGGACCATACCACACAATGGTGTTGCTGTTTAGTCTATATAACCTCAGAATGGAGGTTATATACATAAATTCGTGGATGTTTTTGTGGTCCTTAAGAAGAATATATCATAACAAGGAAGGATTTATGGATGGGACTGTATTTTTTCATGATCCAGTCGCAATACACAACTACTAAAGACGTCTTTTTTGGATTCCAATAAATTAGAATCATTGAGCGCCGACAATGTTGCAAAAGTTTTTCGACCGTAAGAGAATCAAAAATGTAAATTGATAAAATAAATAAATAAAAGAGTTTGAGGATATCTACCATCTGGAATATCGGTTGTTCAGTGAATACCATTTAACGGATAATGCCCCAAAGCTGATAAACTACTATAACATCATAAAAAAATTCATAGCAAATATAAGCATGAACCCTTAACAAGTTTACAGTAATTTTATTACGTGGGTATTAAAGCATGTTCATTTTGATGCTGATAATCTTTAGTCCCTTTTATAATAACCAACCGGAAACCTTAATAACTTTAAACACTACAAAATCCATCAAGACACAAGTAAATGTTGATAGACTCTTTACAGTTAATTGATTCCGTTCATTAAATTTGACAACCCTAAATCAATTCCGAAGAGTTAAAATGTTATGTAGGTCCTTGAACAGCAGTCAAACACCCCCAGAGATATTTAATTAACTCCTTCATTATAAAGGACTATCATTCTGTCAAATAAACTCTCACAAGTATCAATTATATCTGTGAGGGTGGATAGTATTATATTATGCCCTACATCACCGTCTCACCTGAAAATTTCTGACAATAATTTCCCCCAATATATACACAAGACTCTACCCTACAGCCTTTTTCGCACTTAACATGTTTTATCTTTTAAATATAATCAGCTCTGTGGTGCTTTAAGACAGCGGGATAATTCTCAGAGAGCTACTTACTCAGGAGGATTCTATCCGTTTAATAGGATGAAATTACCATTCTCAGGCGTCAAGGCTGCTTTTCTTCCAGGGAATTAAATTGGAGTTTTAATGCCCATCAGCCACAATCCATGCCTTTCTCGCGCAGAATGACTTATGTGGCTTACCGCCACAATACCGCGACATCTGTCACAGGTAAATTTCATTTCATGGCTTATGTCTTGATTAGGTAAACGCACCTGTATACAGTGCCCCTTTTGGTAATATTTCACTACGGTGTTTTGATGTTAAATTTAGTGTAGAAAACGTGAGGCGGGTGGGGGCTTTTATTTCTTTTTTTTGGAATTCCATTAAAGTTGTGTTGATTTCCAAATTTAGCAGCCTTTTCCACGCTATAGTAAGTGGTTTTTGTATCAGCTTACTCCGTAGTCCATATGTAATGTGATTTTTCAGTATGAGATAATAAAGCAATGACACTTCGAAGGTCACATAGGTAGCTACAATGTTTTAAAATTTAACCTAGTAAAAACCCATATTTGCCATCGGCCAACGCATGATTTTCATAAATTAATGAACGCAATAATAGCGTAAGTCAGCTTCAAGATGATTCCAAATTATGATCTTGTGATATAACTACCCATCTACAACCATCATCCCTGATACACAAAAAGATCAAGGTGGAAATTTTGTTTTAAATATTCTTGGTCCTTCGAGCCGGATCTATTTAGCAAGCAAAGCAAGTGTTTTTTATAAAACAGTTTTTCCATCAGCAAATAGTTAAATGCTAACAGAGGTCTTTGTAATTTGACCTGGTAATTCAAAGTTTAAAACGCTTAATTTTTCAAAACTGTGAAGATAAACGAATATAGGGAAAAGTAATTCACATTTCCACGTATTGAAAAACAATTGAACTGGACGACTTTTCATTTATGCAGAAAGGGATTTTATTTCTGTGAATATTCTTTTAAATTAGCAAACAAATACCGAATTCCTCGATCGGGTAATCGATGAATATTTTCATTAATATGAAAATGTAAAGAAGAAACTTAAAGCATTTTTTTATAGTTCATGTATTAAACCAGTTTTTTGCAGTGTTTCTTACTGATAACAATAGAGAAGTGCCCTCTTCCTAAGACTCTGACCTTTGTGAATTACTGTAACTAAGTATATAGATGGAATGAAACAGAAAGAATCACGCTTAATGGAAATACATAATGTATATTATATGTATATTGAGTGGAAATTCTCTATACCCAGATCAATATCCAAGCTTGAGAAGACATTAGCCATTTGAATGGTTCCTCCTGACATAAAGTATTATTGTCACTTGCTCCCCAGAATTTCTTCCTTAGATGTTGCAGATTTGCATAACTAAGAAGGGGAATTCCTAGATGGCTCTAATGCAGTCTCATTGAAATTCTCGAAAACTCTTCATCTGATATTCCTCATACACATGTAATCTTTTTTTATGACCTCACTACACAAGTTAATGACTGGGATTTCATTTAAGCAGTTTCTTAAACTAGCACTTCACAAACATTTCGATTCGGTTGAAACTGTTGCTAAGAACGATAATTTCGATTGACTTTCCCTATCTTGTGGTCAGATATATCTGTGAGGTCCACAAGATGATAATATTATATTCTGGACACGTTGCTTAGTAAGGTCATCTGACTGAACCTGTGAATAAGGCAACAAATGAACTGCCTCATATCGACCGTAAGTAAGGTTAAACGATGTTGTGAGCTCAATGAATTCTTTAAGGGGTTTTGTCCTTATTAATGCCGGAACAAGGGCATTGAATTTCCTTGGGAGTAGACTTATAAATGATGGGAGGTTCCGGTTGATAAGGGGATTTCTAAAATAGCAATAACAATTCTTGTTAAAATACACTTAAGGACGGAATTAAAATTGCCCTGATGCTTTTCAGGATGTGATTCCCTTTCTGAAGATTGCGATGAATTACCTCAGAAAAATTTCTATAAAATTTCAAGTAATTCCCCAAAAATTTCGGGGACAAAACGATTGAATTTTGATACCACTGCCCATGTTAGATTGGGTGTACTTGGCACAATTTCTGTATTTTTCAATAAATTTCGTCCTTTGTCCCTCTGAATAAAACAGCAATTACTGTCGGTGTGTAAAACATTCCGGGATTACTTTGGTTCCTATTTCAATTTAAAAACGAAATAAATTGGCGGGAATTCTTTCATTTTGAGTTATAAATTAAACCATTCTTGGAGGAGAGATAGTATTTAATGGCTGGAATACACTCCACAACCCGAAATTATTATCCCGTTTTACAACCACAGCCGAAGGTAGCAAACCCCAAGCAATAAAATTGGATTACTGTTTACCAATTTATAAGCGTTCCTATTGGAGCAATGTCCTTTTGTTTCCAGTTTTCGCGGTTTCCATTTTATTTGTGCTCGGCCATAATAAAAACGACCAGATTTCAAATTTCCAACCGAAAGGCAAAAAGAAAACTCTGCTACCCCCCATGAAATGAAATACTCTGTGTACTAAATAAATACCGCTCACCCTCTGATTTTTTGTGCTCGTTGCAATTGCGAAAGGATGGATTTTTTTTTATTACAGCGGTAAAAAATTTATTGATAACTTCAAAAGGAAAGGTGAATCGATGACTTTTATTGTTTCAGTTATTAATCAAATTTGGTTGGTATTTTATTGTTTCTAAGGTAGGTATAGGTATGGTCGTGCGGACAAATAAAGCTCTGGATATATAATAGATACCATTCAGTACAGCCTATGTGCAGACCTCAGGGTATGGTATGTGAAACCGAACTCTAGCATCGATCCAAATGTATTAGCATGGGCTTGGACAGTAATATGAATTTATGAGGACTTAACAGGGAGTCTCAATATGCTGGTGTTTAGAGGATACCTGTAAGCTTGCAGAGCAAGGGATGCAATTTAAATGCAAACTTTATTACCTTCTCATGTAACTTGCTTTGAACTTACATATTTGGAAAATTACTTTAAGCCCCTCTTGAGGCGTTATAAGGTGTAAGGTGCTTCTGTTCAAACAAATGCTATTTGTGTGCATATTAAATTATTTCCTAGCAGGATACAATGCTATGCTTTCCAACCTGAGGAACCGTTTAGTTATTAAGTGTTAAACTGTGCAATTACAATGAATCAGAGCAGTTAATTGTGTGTATTCTAAGCTCTAGTCGTTTTTCTTTACTTAGGCCTAGACCTCGGGGACAATCCTTTAAAGCACAGAATAGAGGAAAATTTCAGAGGAGAGGAGGTTGGGAATTATATTTGTTCCTTAAGGGCAACTACGATAAACTCTTCCTCTTCTGATGATAAAATTGAATTGTGAAGATTTAATCGAGCTTCAATAGGTGCGTTTTTGTGGGTGTATACTGTACACTTCGTTGTGTTTCAACAACGATACTAGTATGAAGCTTAAGGAGGCGATAACATCAGCTTTGTGTGCTAATATGAACGTGAACTGCAATCGATATTGAACCAGAGCTACAATATTTGCATGAAATTTGGAGTCAAAATTGCTAACGTTACTAATCCATTGCAGCTAAACGATATTCTCACTAGCTGATATCGATAAATTTTATCATATTTCACAATGAAATTAGTCCATTGAGCAAATTTGACCATGATTTTTTTATATCTAAGTTACAGACTCAGGTTAGAAGCTGTTCCAGAAGATACCTATTCTACTTGACGTAATTAAAAATATATAGATATGGAGCAATTTTTCGCAGAGTGCCACATGGTCTATTGGGTTGCTGTTCATAACCAAACCATATAATAGATACGTTCTGTGGCGGATACATCTGACAGGCGATACAGATGCAGACGTTGGGCAAGAATACTTGACAATAACATACAAGAAGACTCGTAATAGCTGACTAGCTTTTAAATGAGTTCATATTCACTCTTCTAATACTCTTCGTTTAGGACCTGTTCAATTTCTAAACCAAAATTTTGGCTTTTGTTAGCCTTTTCTTATACAAATATGCAAATTTCTCGAAAATAACTTTTCGTGCATAATTTGGAATCTCTCCCCTTCCCCTTAATTTGATATAAAATATGTATCTACTTACTTCCTTTCATTTTCGAGATAACCCGTCTCGAAGATGCATCAGTTGGCTTGGCTTTCAGTTTTTTTGCAGCAGAGCTTGTTTTTTTTTTCATTTTCTTACCTTCAGTAGTTACTGTCGTTGTTGCCACTTCTGTACTTGTGCGAGACATTTTTCAAAAATCACAAATATTTTTTAATTATATTCGAAAAATTAAAAATTATTACAATTCCTCATTTCACATTCCACTGAGGATGCAAATTTTAATTCAAGTCAACTTATGAGAGGCTGAGCGAAAGGCTTTCTAGATAAAAAGGCAACATTCGATTAAGTTTTAGTTTCACATTCTGTAGGCAAATATTTCGTATTTTCTCCAATTTCTCTCGGATTTTAACTAATTTTAACGCAAATGAATTCTAAGACTCTGTTGTACATTGCATTCTTAAATTAAGACGAAAATATCTAGACAACATTGCTATTGCGGATGCAATATGAAAAAGAACTCAAATAATCTTGATTTCATGGAACTTTTTTTTTATTTTTTTTTTAATATTCCCCTTCCTCTATTCTTTCTCTTTGTATTATTTCGTTACATGTCGAAGTATCTTTTTCAATATTCTAAAAAGGAAAACATAATTTATTGCATGGAGTTTTCAAGGTATCCTCAATTTTTTTCATCTATCTTATACAATTTTTAGCCACAAAAGGACCAAAAGGATGATTGACAAAGTTCCAAGTTGAATGTATGTTTAACAAAGTACCAGTAAAAATGGAAGAAGGTGGTATAGATGATGGATTAAGAGACATTGCACTAACATGCTTAAATGAGTATTTAAACAGTAAGGTGAGAAGCCTTTTAATAAAAAAGACTGGAAAATCAGGTTTATATACGCAAAAAGTGGGAAATTAGTTCGGCGAAAATAACTGAAAAACTATTCAAATTAAAGAACGAAAGTGAAACATCCTCAAAAATAAACGAACCTAAGTTTGTGGAAAAATTGTAAACCTCATTTAAAAACATTGCAAATAAAAACTTCAGGAAATTCATTTTGACGTTAATCGCAGAAAATTGGAGCTTTAAGAGAACAGCCGAGGACTTCGAAAAAGCAACAACGTAGATAGTGAAAAAAAGTAGAAAATCACATCCAACAAAAACGCTATGTGACGGATATGGTAGAAGCCTTAATAGTGATACCATATATGTAGTAAAAATTATTTACTGCAACGACGATATTAGCAGAATAATGCCAGGAAAAAAGATGTAGTTTCAATAAAAGTTTAGTAAAAAATATTTCAGCCTCTCATGATTCGATATTTTTCAGAATGGTGGTGAAATAAATTGTTCCAAAAGCAATTGATTTTTAGGAAATTTAAGGGAGATATTTCGATATTTTAAGCAATTATATCCTGACATGAAAATTGGTATTTCAAAATTTGCTGCACTTTTTCAAAAATATTGTGTTTTGGCAGGGCTTCGGGCACACATTCTGTTTGCGCGTGTTCTATTCATCAAAATATAAAAATAATGCTAGAGTCGTGCAAAATACAACGCTTTATGCGGACCTCAGATATACATATTGTCGACTACAGGACTTACCTAACATTATTAACATACAATCCCCCGAATATTTTACGTTTCTTTTTAATAAAATGCAAAAATTGTTTCGGCTATAAAAATTTGAGCAAAATATTTGAAATGCACAGATCGAACTGAATTATAAACTTTTATTCAATCTGTGGAATATTTTGTAGTTAGTTTCATTGAATGCTTACCAAAATTACTTCTTCATGATTTTATATGTAAATCAGTCTCACGTTATAATTCACATTGTATACTCAATTGAATTTTTTTAGTAGAGGTTTTCTTTGTACGTAAGCAAATATTTGAGATTATTTCTCATTACCTTATTCGACTCACGACAGTTCCTTGAACTTGAATAGATTGTAAGTACGTAACGTGTTTGGAATTGAATGTTTAAAATTCCACGAAATTAAACAATACCAAACAACCTTCCCCCAAGGAATATTCGACAAGCATTTTCTTTAAATTTCAAGAGAAACACTACTAA
>QYTT01081916.1:2150-14049 GCA_006980735.1 Dasypogon diadema
TCAGAAGCACAAAACTGCCCCTTCACAAAAATTGGCATTCGACCCGCACTGTAAAAGGGAATCAAGGTTCGCAACAAATTTCAACTGGAGCCAGAACGTAGACTACACACAGGCCTGCACTCCCTTAACGTACCTACTTTTGTCTCCAAGTAACGTCACTAGCAACACAACTCCAAAAGACAAGGGAAATTAGATTGGCTATAAAGAGTAGGAATTGTTTCGAGTAGAATTTTCTTAACCCCTTAACCTACGATTTACTTTCCAACAGAGCTGGCCAAATTCAACCATGCAGTAGACAACAAATCGGACCTAACTTGGGCGCCCTAGGATATGCAAAGACATGTGTAATATACAAATAGTTTATAAGTAGACACAGGATTATATGCAAATGAATATTCTATATTTACCGTTCGGGTCGAATCCGAATCTAAGTCTGACCTGTTGGTTTTTTTAAATATTTCTATACTATTTTAATAAATATAGACGATAAATTTGCATATAATGACAATACATAAATGAGAAAAAAAGCTTTTTGCCCTTCTGCCCCACGAACACCACGCGCCTAAATCTATGTTATAATTTTTGCCCTAAACGGCTCACCACGAGTGAGGTTCGATGTTATCGTTTTTGGCCCAATCGAGCTACCACGAGTGAGATTCGATGTTTTCGTTTTTGGCCCAATCGAGCGACCACGAGTGAGACTCGATGTTGTAGGTTAAGGGGTTAACTTAGGATTTTTTTTAATAAGTATTCAACATTATTTACAGTGTAAAACTGACCAATTTACGTGTATTAGACTAAATTGTTCATTAGACGTGTAGAATCTTCCACTAGATGGCACTAAAATCTGAAGTGTAGAACTAGCGAATTTATTTAACTTGTGTTAGGCTTAAGTTGCTAATTATTTGGGTAGAATTTTCTTAAATTAGAACAATTTTGTAGAAATAATCAATTTTTGCAGTGTAAAACGTGCCAATTTTTTTAAATTTGTATTAAACTAAAATTGTTAATCAGACGGATAATTTTTCACATCGAGGGCAGCAAGATCTTAAAAAAGGTGATTTTGTAAGGAAGTTGTCATAATCGTAGGAATTTAAACCAGAAGTTTCGAGATTGAGGAGCGCTTATAAAAGAGCTGTCAAGAATTGTTTTCGCTCTCTTTTTGTTCTGTGTTCTGAAGCCAACAAACAGATCGAATTTTGTACGCGCAAAAGAATTAAATTAAAATCGGTTGAAAGAATTGCACTCCGCTTTTTATTTTGTAAAATTCGTCTCGAGGTGACTTCTTTAATCCCCCGCCGTTTTGGCGCCACTACGCCACGAAATCCTACTGGAACTGACGGCAGTTTTATTGGCCCCTTGCGGGATTCCTGACCAGGGACACATTGCAGGATTGCCCACACGTGGGAGTAGAATACTCACGGCACAGCCCGCGACACCACATCTGGGCGCTTGATACGTACAGCGCGACGCAGGTGGCACATTCTTCGCCTAAGGAGCAGAAACCAGGAGTGCACGGGACGCACAACCAGTCTGGCTAAGTACCTGCACAGCGTATTAAGGAGGCTGAAGGGGAATTCGTTCTTTTTATTCCACAAGAGGAATTAGAATTTACCTGTGTTAATCTCCCATTGTTTTTAGCGTCACTAAACGACGAAGTCCCACAAAAGCCGACTGCAAATTCACTGGCTCCTTGCGGAACTCCCAGTTAGGGGCACGATACCAGACGATCACCACCTCACGCACACTCCTTTGCACATCGCTCTACACCTGGGTATTTCTCACCTACTGCAAGACTCCGGCGATACTCGCAGATGAGTAAGAATCACCTGCCCAGGCACCCTTAAATGGTTTCATTTGACACATCGCACACGCTAGGATACAGGTAACACCGATCACTCCATTCCTAATCTACACCCGGAAAAAAGGCATCCGCTCGGCCGATACGCGATATTGTAACAGTATATAAAAAAGTAAGGAGTGTGAAAATAAATAATAAAAGCGTTTCAATTCGTTTTATTCAATGAAAGCAACTCGCCTTTGCCACGGAACTGCACCGACAGGAGAATTCACCCACACGCACGCCAACGCCAACTGAATTTTGTGCTTTATATGTGAAGTGAAGTGTGAGTTCATTCATAGTAAATTGCTATACTTATTATTAATAACAACACAAACATTCTACAAGATTATAAAGATTGTTTTATCCTTTTATCTTAGATTCAAAAATATCCGTCCATCGGTTTGTTTATTTTGAACTTGGGGAATTTCTTCTTCAATAACTATTTGATGGTAAGGGAATTAGAAAAAGAAGTTGAAGAATGAATTTAATTAAATTAGTTTTTTGTAGTTTAATTATATCATGAATGAAAGTGAATTTGAGAATTGAGATGACTACACTACAAAATACCAAGCTTAAACTAAGAAAGCAGGTAGATTTTATAAATGTTGCCCCAGCCAAAATAAAACACAAAGGCTAACATCAACACCAAGCATGCTCAAGAATGCACCCAAACTCTTTAAAACAATAACAGATAATATATGCTTGAGGTATATCATTCAGAGATTTGTAATTTATAAGAAATATCAATGATTACTGCACATTTTGGCGGGAAGTTAGTCAAATTTAAATGAAACTTGAAAATTTTAGCATTTTTTAAAATTTAACATCCTATAAGATTTGAATGACGGGGGGGTAAAGGGGTTGTTGAATATTTACGGAAAAGAATGGACTCTCTGCTTTCATTTAAATGTTTAATTACTTTACAAGAGCGAGTGATGCTGGAGATATGTTGACTTTTTTTAAAAAGTACAAAGCTCGACAAATGCTATACTTATTGTTTTTTACAGTTGGCCCCAAGGAAGATGCCTGCGAATTTTATCTTGTTTGAAAGCCTAAGGCCTATACGCAATTAAATACAACTGGAATTTTAAGAATATCTTTATTATAACGTGAAATATTAAAATTAAAATTTCATAAAAATAGAAATTTTGCGAAAGTGCTAAGGAAAACATATCATTTTAAATAGCACTAAAAATTGCTAAGAGAAAGCAGCGAACTTTCATGGGAACTAAAGCGTGTAGGAAAGCTAGGAAGTGTTGAGAAAAAAAAAAAATATATATATATATAGAAAAATGAAGAGGTGCGAGAACTTAGAAATTATAGAGAAAACAAATCAGGTAAAATGAAGAACCGGGAGAGTGTTAGTTTTAAAGAATAGGAGAACAAATCAGAATAGTCGAATAGAACTAAAAAGGTGCTCAGAAATTTAGGATCATAAGAACAAAACAAACTGTTGTGAATAAGAACTAACGCGTACTCTTGTAATGAACATGAAATGTCTATAACAATTTTCCTTTTGGTACATTAACGTCAAATCATAAGAATTAATTGAGGACATTAAAAAGGATAGGAGAGATGTTACAGGGATCGAACATGGCATGGCGAAACATTCGTTTTTTTTCTTGTAATTTTACCAGGAATGAGATCTCGCCGATATTATCATGAATATCTCAAATTTTATGGATAGATTGTAGTGTAGTAGAATTTCATTTTACCTTTTGCATAAATTCCCGAATA
This sequence comes from Dasypogon diadema, assembly GCA_006980735.1. Classification (NCBI taxonomy): domain Eukaryota; kingdom Metazoa; phylum Arthropoda; class Insecta; order Diptera; family Asilidae; genus Dasypogon; species Dasypogon diadema. Next base: position 5,731 of record QYTT01081916.1, read on the forward strand.
TTCTAAATATCAAATTTTTCATAGAGCCTAAAATATTCATAACTCATCAAATTATTTTTCGAATTATAATCTCAAGCGCGATGTTTTGACCGGCGACATGGAATCCATGGAATCGTCATAAATTAAATCATTTTATTTCCATGTACTTAAAATTCCATGCACTTGAAATGCACAAAGTATCGTGCAAAGCAATATGATACGGGACCGGTCATAACGTAAACACATCATTCATTTAAAACGCATAAGATAGCGTAAAATAATTCCACATGCCCCAATTTTCCTTCGTTCGAAATAATCAATTTTTGTTTATTTAATATTTTCTTCCCTTGACTCGGTGTCGAGATACATCCTTTCCTAACCCGAGCGTACGTGACCAGCCGCTGAGAATCTGCTGATAAGGTACGCTTCCCGAGGTCTCAAGTAATCGCTTCAAACATTGCTCGAGGAGTCTAGTAAAAGTCGCGGTTTGAACAAGTAGTCGGTGCGCGCATTTGATTATTAAACTTACTATTTTCGGTTATTAACTTGCTAACTAAGTCCTGCTTTTCACTGTTTGATGTTCTACGTAAAGAAAAAAGAGAATAATAATAAAGTTTATAGTGTGATGAAAGTGCTTTTTTTATTTCAACAACTTTCTCCTAAACGACGACAACTAGGCTCCGCTCGGCGGCTCTTCTCCCCTTTTGTGGAAAGCACGGCCGTCGAGAGATTTTTATTACAGCGAATAAAAGATGCAACGTAAGCATTTGACAAAGAATATCTGTTTTCATAAATTTTAATCACGTTGCAATGCCACGCATAACTTCAGCTTGTTTCCACCTTATACCAAAAAATCGAGTTAGTTCCATTCTGTTCTTGGTGCGCTTCAGTTGTAAAGAGATTTCAATTATATAAATATAAACTTAAAAAAAACTCACAACAAAATCTTCCAAAGCAGTGCAAAGCTATGAAGTGAATGGTAAACAGAGGGTCCAACACCTCAGACCCAAAGGAAGTGGAAGGAAGGACGGGGAGCTGTTCGCCCAAGACGAAGATAAGTTATATATTTTTTTGTTTTCCATTCCAATAGCTAATTAACACATCTTTCGATTTGGTGTTGAAATAACTAGTAGTGTAGCGATACCATGTATTTTTCCGTTTGTTTTGATAGATGTATGGTAAGATTTGCATTTAGGTTCCATAAGAGAGACCATAAGAAATTAAAATTTTTCAAAAATTATGTTATGAATTAACTAACGTCAAGCGAGGCACTAATTTTTGGATACAATTTATTTTAGGGTTCCTTTTTTTTGTTATTCATTTATCCAGGTGTAAACGACATTTTTCTTGGTTAGGCCAGAAGCAGGAGTCAACGGCGGACGCGGATCTATTCCACCGGGTCGTCCCTTTTTCTTTGTTTTTTTTTATATATAGTATAGGTGAACTGCACTTGCACTTGCGATTGCCGGTAAACAAAAAGAAAGTTCGGGAAGCCCACCTACACAAAGGTTTCTCAGTTATAATCGCCTAAGGATAGTGCTACAGGAGAAAAGCCTGTAGGTGAGGTCACGTCGTCCAGTTGACGCCATTGTTTGGCGTTTTATTTTGCAGCAATAAGAAGTAGTCAAGTGCAGCCCGCTGAGAAGTAGGTGGTAGAAAAACCCAGTGGTACAACATCTACACAAATTTAATTAGTGAAGAGTACAAGTGGTTTGCGGGAATTTAGTGTCAGTGATCGAAAGTGAAAAATCTAAATCCGGAGATAAGTGCAGGACCCAGCGGAGACGAAATTAAGAGTGAAGCTATAGTGGACCGCGTTAGAAAATTCGCTCCTTTCCAGTAACCCGGGGAATAACAAGAAGCGAGGTAAGTCTCAGAAATGCAATTTTTACCCGTAAAAGAAAATGGTAAAGGCTGTGGATTTGTAGAAAACAAGTGCCGCGGAGCTGACTAAGGGAAAAAGCGGGACAAAAAGGGGCAGAAAAGTCGCGGATCCCTTAGGAAGAGGGCACAAGTCCGGCATAAGGGCCCGAATTTTGCAACAGGATCGCCCCAAAGCTGCAACTCCGATAGCAGCAGCTACCTCGGCACAACAGTAAGCAACAGATTTCTAAACAGGACAGGGACAGGTGGGGAAAGCCTGTTCCCTTTTAAGGTCGGTGAACGTTTTTTTGTTATCCTTTATATTTAAGTGAGTATATAAGGGAAGGGTCCGAGCCTGTCTCCAGGAAGTTAGTGAATCCCGCCAGGATCATCTTGCCGAATAATTATTGTGGGTGCCTCGTTTTATTTTAAATGAACAGCCCGTTGTTGCAGTTTACGCTGAATAGTTAGAGTGAGGTTTCTGTAAATCTCCATTATGCGGCCAACATTTTTTTTTGAAAATACCGTGAATAAGAACTGAAACAAGTTAGATGGATTTGCTTTATATTATATAAAAACACAAAAAGGAAGTAGTAGTCTATGCGAGGAGGTTCTGTAAAGCCGCTTTCGCTGTATAGGAATATATGAATCAGAATCACGTTAGATATCAGTAGAAGTTTTACTTGTCAGTTCTTGAATGCTAATAGTGTACCTGTCCTTTTCTTTTACCAGAAGTCCGAGTTGAATAGATTTCCTAGTTTTAGACATAATAAGGTTCCTTGATGCTAAGATTAAGTTTGTACTGGTAGTATAAATAAATAAGGTATCACTTTTTTCGCTAGGCTCAATTTGTCATGATCTATTGTGAGTCAGTTGTGATCCTGTGGATTGTCAGAAGAAGATCACTTTGCTAATTGGCGAGAAGGGGCAGGGGCAGGGGGAAAACCATGGTTTTTTTCTTTTGTTGGGGGAACCCAGTCCTATATCCGATTATGATCAGCTTCCTTCTCAAACAATTTCGTTGCGCTAAACTGTAAAAGAATGTAATCGGATCATAACTAGACGCTAGCTGTTCGTGTACGCATTGATACCATACCAGTTTTTATAGTTTTTATTTAATCCGTTCATAAAAATTTTAAAGATGAATTTCATTTAAAAACACCTACAATATGTACCTATCTTTATACATATATATATATATATAATTATCACACAGAGGATATATAGATTTTTAATTATAAGAATAGGTGATTCACGATTGTAATTATTGATAACGTCCATAAAGTGGGTATGATGACTGCTCGCTGACTCCCTTGAACTTCCCCAACCCAGAAATTGATTTAGTTACAGACTAGGTTTCGGCGGGGGATACACACACGCACTAGGGATGTCCCATAAACGGGCCACCGAGATCTCCCGGCTAGATCAGTCTAGAGCATGAGGCTCACTTCAGTCTCAACTCTGGCCTACACGGCCAGCTCCTGATACCCAGATGCCACCATTCCCCGCATATAGTCCCATTACAATGTAGTGGGCGTCGGATATAGTATACTCTTAACCCTTCTGTCAACCAAAAGGTCTGACCAGAACTTTTTAAAATTTAAACATGGTTCCTTGTTAGAATTACCTGAGCCAATGTCATAAAATTTCATGAATTCCTCAATTAATATGTTTTCAAGGATTTAGTGAAAAAACCAATGTGTAGGCGAGTGTGTTTTCGCAAGAAAAGGGACACTTCTATTTCTATACCTGGCATCTACCAAAAGGTCTGTCCAGACCTTCCATACACTATGTATGGTAATTGGTTCTTTAATTGCTGGAATTTTTTCTATTTTATTTAGAAATTATTTTCCTGGGAAAAGTTCGTCTTTATCTTTGAAATTTTTTTATTCGGAAATCTCCTTTTTAGAATTTTTTTCTTTTTCGTCATTTAGCTAGAGCTGTTGTCTTGAGCAGAAGTACATTCGAAGTGTTTTTTGTGAGTTATTATTCCTAGTGAAAGAATTTGTGTAAAGTGTTAAATATTTGGAAATTGCTGATGAAATGAGTAATTATAGATGAAGCGAGTAATTGAAAGAGATGGAATGTGTAATTATAGATAGAGGAGAGGATCAATAACCCAAGAATTGTTGGAAAGTTTTCAGTTAGAAATGGAAGCTTTCTTTGGGGCACCTTTAGAGCATAGAGTTCCACAGCCAAGCATTAGCCAATCGTCAGGGAACCAGAAGAAGTCCCGAGGGACGTAGGTTCAACCCCGTCGTTGTGGGTTTTGCTTCTTGCACTTTTTTCAGGAATTTGTTTTTGACGATTATTTAATGATTTAGAAAACTTTTCCTTTTGAATTTCTAAAATCATTGTATGGAAAAATTTTAATGAATAATGTATTGGAAAAAGCGAAATATCACCTCGTAATGATATTATAAAAATTCACTCCTTAATTCATAATCAATTGAGCACTCCATTGTTTAATGATATGATAAAGTATGGCTGGTTCGCTTCCAACTTAACTGAAGAACGTACATTATTTCAAAATGTAAATAATGTGTGCTTCCTCCAATTTTTAGCTGGAGAAATATTCCAATGTAAGATTATTCCACTCCTAAAATGTGCCTGGTGTAAACTGCTTCTATGTTTTGTATGTTTTTATGATATTTATCATCCTAAAGTATATGCGAAGTATATAAACAACATCAAATATAGAAAATAAATGTAGTATAATATGCAAACAATGTACATTCTAGAAATAAAAAGATTTTATATAATTTGTGTTTAACTAGTCCTTATTAAAAAAAACACCCAACCAAATGTAGGGGTAAAGTGTAACCGTAATAATTATAAACCAGTCATAAGCCTTAAACTAATTTTTATGCTTTGTTACGAGCCCCAGATATCATTAAAAAATGTAGACAAGTATTGAAAGCAATTATTAAATATCTTCTTGGAACTGTAAAACCCTCCAATTATTTATTTATTGAATTCCTTACAATGATTTCAGAAATTCAAAAGAAAAAATTTTCTAAATCATTAAATAATCTTGAAAAAAAAATTCTGAAATAAGTGCAAGAAGCAAAACCCACAACGACGGGGATTCAATCTGCGTCCCCCGGGTGACAGCCAGACACTTATCCACCGCGCCACCACATCGCTTTGTTTTTCGTGTATAAGCTGAAAACACATTTTTTGCAACGCATATCCTTGCTTATCCTGGAACGTTGGGTCTTACTACTTTAAGAGTATACTATACCCGACGTCCACTACATTTATACGTAATTTCATGAAAATCGGTGATGCCAACTATATTATGTATTTCAAATGCAGGCATGTAATCATGAGATGAAAATCATATGTGTACATAGTCGGTACGGGGGTACTTCACACGACTCATTTACACCATGTACAGACTGCACTTCATTATGAAGTAGAATGTCATTATAAAATAAAAAAGAGCTCATAATGAACTACCGTCGATGAGGTAAAAGCTACATCATTTTTCTGTACAATGAAGAATAGAGACAACTGGAAAGTATAAAGGCTAGTGGGAGAAAGGGGGTCTATGATTGGTTGGTCGCTTTTCTTTTCACCTTCGCGTAACAGGCAGTGATACTGTTAACAGTTCCGATATTGATACGTTCCTTAGAGCAACGATACCATCACCGGAGGAAGCTAATGGTCGTTTACATCACGTGAACTAGCGATCCAACATATGGTTCACGGTCCGTGTGGTATTGATAACTTGGCATATCCATGTATGGACAATGAAAAGAAATTATGTAAAAAAAAAACTATCCAGTGCCTAAATGGCATTCGAACAAGCAACATTTGGAAATTATTAAAAATTACTACCGCAACTTTTAATCGGTGGTCGCAACTTTAAGAGCGCTTACTCCAATTTTCGGTCGTAATAATCGTCCCAATAGAAAGGATGTTCCTGTGCCAATGAGACAACGTACCTATCGAAGTACCGAAAATATTGCAGCCGTATGTGCTTCAGTTCGAAATGCGCCAAATCAGTCGATTCCACGCCATTCACAGCAATTGTAAATCTCTCAAACCACATTGCGGCGAATTGTGCGTAAAGATCTTGGCTTACACCTTTACAAGATCAAATTAACTCAAGAACTGAAGCCTTTTGGTAATTTAAAGTGCTGAAACTTCTCCGAATGGGCTCTGCAATTGGATTAGTGATATGTGGCTCCAACAAGATGATGCCACATGCCACAGAGATGGTTAAACCATTGATATATTGAAGGGGAACAACAAACCAACAACGTTAGAGGAGCTCATGGACAATATCGAACAAGCAATTGCCCACGTTCCGGCCAATATGAGCGAAAGAGTGGTGGAAAATTAGCTCCAAAGAATCGATCGCTGCAAACGATCTATACTTAACACGTCCCGTGCCGGAAAATAATTTCTGAGAGAAATGTTCTCATGTACTGTACTGTGAAATACTTGTGATATTCTCACGTAAGAGAAGCGGGTCTCAAAAACGGGAGAGGAGGGACGGAACATGTTGATTGTAACATGTGTACTGCATCTGGAATAAATTTCAGCCCAATAACTCAATTATTCTGTATTTTATTTAAATACAAAATTGTTATGTCCTTATTGAAAAACCCTTTACATTTGTTGAAACCCCCCAATTTAATTTCCTGGAACAATTGTTGGGCAGAATTCAGTATATATGAAACACATATTTTTTCTGTATCTTTTATCAAGTCTTGTTTGGCTAACCTTCAACGACTTTGGTGTTGCTGAGCGGTTCTTTTATACGCACCAAGCAGATTTTGGACAATTCCTCTATCTGAAGATATTTCGCAACTTTAGCTACCTCAATAAAATCCTCGGTAGTTTTAACTATCAAATGTCCTTGATACACAAAAAGGACCACTTCCTCTAAAACGCCGCCAGTATAGACGGCGAACTGAAGAATATTTTCAGAACTTTCCGTAAAAATTTAAAATCACTGGAACAACAAATCTCTGAAGAAGCCTCTAACTGAGTACATTACGATCTTATGCACTTTAAACTCTAGTCCCTCTATACTGCGCAGAATGCGATCAAAAAACATTGTCTGCTTTTAGAGTTCCCCTAGCGCTTTGAAAGTTTTAATTGCATGGATATCCGAAGGGGGTATGGAGGGTTTACTGCGGCTGTCATTCATTATACTACGCTAAGTGTACGCATGTGCACCAAAAAGTACCTTGTGAATTCGAACAAACTCAAATAACTCTTGGCGTTGATCCTCTCTCAATTCAATATCTGGCTCCGGTTGAAAATCTCCTTCAGGGTTTATACCCTTATGTCTCCGTCCGATTCTGTGCCAAACTCGTGTCCGTCCACCTTTGTTTTTTTCCAGGTAACGAAAACTATTGGCTCTTAATAATACACACTTTATAGAAAGCGCACTTATATTTGCTGCAACTTCAAGGGAGTCCGTAGTCCCTACTGTCTTTGTCTGTTATTGAGACAAATGTACAGCGAAAAGTCGAAATAGGAACACCGTTTGATTGAATCAAAATTAAAGATGCTTTGAAGGAGGCCTCTACATTTCAAATGGACCCACAGCTTCGAAGACTCTTCTTTATGATGATAACTTTCGGAGGTCTTGCATATTTGTCATGGATGGAATTCAGAGATCTCATCTGCGATGATTTGCTTTTGAGATTTATCGAAAATACGGAAAGAGCATATACGTAGGGTGTTCTGAAAGTCTTGAGATGCTTCTTAATACTAAGGAATATCGTTATGATCATATTATATAGTAATATAGTACTCCTAATATTTATTATGATTTTCACATCACGTTTCGCTCTACACTCAGAGAAAAATTGTTGTTTGAAACAACGAAAAAAAATTGTTGAATGACAATTTAAAGATTGTGGTAAGTTTGAACTATGATATTAGTTGCCATTAACAAGCTCAATTTGTTACTTTAAACGATGCAGAATTGTTATTCTCAAATATTTATATCAACCTCGATGATTGTTCACAAACAGCCGTGTTACTATATATGGTTGGTAATGTACAATTTCTCTAGGTTGAACTAACCGACAATGTTGAATCTTTACAATTTGATGGTTTGTTCCAACAATGAAGTTGTTTGATTTTACCAACTCTTCATTTCTTGTACCGTTTTGTTTCTGTTCGTTATTACAGTAATAAAATCTGCCCGAACAGTTTCACATGGTTCTAGAGATTTTGCAGTACTTCGTTCATGGTTTTGCAGACTTCAAGTAAATTTGATTTTGATTTTGTTGTAAATTGAAATTACAATGGATGTTAGTGGTTTTGTTTTACCTAGTGAAAGTGAAGGTGTTTTATATGAGGCAATCGGTGTTTTAAATGCAGAGGGAAACATTATTTCTGAAGTTGGACGACAAAACAGTAGTGATACATTTGCTGAATTGCGACTGTTACTTCGTAGTTCGGGTTTTGAATATATGCTGGAAGCGTTTACTGGTAATTTTACTTTTT
>QYTT01081917.1:0-30347 GCA_006980735.1 Dasypogon diadema
TTTGTATGTGTGCTCCTAAAATTTAAATACAGTAAAAAAATTGCAATAAAGATTTGCAGAAAATTCTAGAAAAAACCAACGTTTTAAGTAATAATCTTGTTTGTTTTCTCTATTGCTCGTACGCTGATAATTTTTAAAAGTGCTTCCCAGCTGCTACACTCTCCTTTGTCTTCTATAACAATCGTATAGCATTCTGCATTTCTGGGACCACGAAAGTTTCCTTTAGGGACTGTTTCTGGGGCGCTGATAGTATTCATTCAGAAAACGTGTCCAAGAGATATAAGTCTGCAATATATAGTTAATAAAAATCCTCTTATAGTCCTTCAAATATTAGGTCGTTTCATATGAAATGTCCGTCGCAGGTTCACTCCGAAGGTAAAATCTGCCTTCGAGACTTCATCAACAGCAAATGCCCAGATTTTTACATAACAAGGATAACTACCCTTGGAACTCGTTGAGAACAAAACATTGAATCAAATGGATTAATAACTTTCATTTGATTCGGTTGTAATTGCTGATAATCTATGCAGATATGATCTGATCTTCGTAATGCAATAAATCGGCATTGGTTGCGGGTGAGTACTCATTTTGCTATAAAGAATTATGCAAAAAGGTTTGGCGACGATAATAAACCCATGCCTAAACAAAAAATAAGAAATTTTAGATATTATAAACGCCGACAGCTGAGCTGATACTCTCTGATATTTATTTTAATAATTGAGACCGTTTCTAATATCTAAACCAGTGATGGGCAAAACTGTGTTCGCAACAGGATTGCCCCAGAGCTTAACAGGTTCGCTGTTAAGTCACGCACATATGTGTAAAGCTTTGAAGTTCTCTCTTGTTAGATGCCTTTTCGCACATATTTTTCTCACGAAAGCTTTTCTACTAGAGGTGGCAGCGAAGCTTTTAAGCAATATTATCAAAAAATTTGTTCGAAACCTGAAAACATTTTCTCCCAAAACTTCATTTCTTGACATTATAACAATTTACTTAAAATGTGTAATGTACGTTTTTGATATCAATTCTTCTCAACGTATCTAAATGTGTGAATGGATGTGACATTCTAATTTCTTAAAGAAAATTCCTCGATTTTTCATCTTAAATCGCACTTTGATTAGACACGGAATTATTTTTCACTGGATTCTATCACAAATCATAAAAATGAATAAATTCACTTTATTTTGTTTTATGTTTTTATAACCGTTGACTAGAAGGGTTTACCAGAGCTAATAATAATGTCCTTCAATAAAATTTACAATCACATAATGGCACATTGGATGGCAATCCTCTGGAAAAGTTAATCCTCCCTAAAAGTGATTTATGTATAGTAGCTATATTTACGTGACGACAAGCTCTAAAACCAATTGCCTGCTCATCCAGTGAAACTATTAAATCTCAAGAATTACAAACCACTCCCCATAAATCTTGCGAGTTAAGGCAGAAGCACTAAGCCAAGTCAGTCCATTTATCACTGTTCAAATACTCTATTCAAGCCAGTAAGGAACTCAAGTGCATTCCTTCATGCTGCAAACCGTAAAGATCGATAAAAGTTCAATCATCAAGGATTGAATGCAAAAGCGCGAGGAAGTAGCACATCAGAAATGGAGATGGCGGAAGCACTTACGCGATTGTTCATCGCGGATAGTGCTGGTTAATAGCACTATATTGGAAACTGTGTCTGCCTGACACTGTTCTACATTTAATATACGAACAAGTTGCGGAATATAAAGATGAGAATAATAATAATAATTTCATGTTATTTCTAGCTTCTTTTGTATCGTTAAGTAAATTAAATTGGAAGGAGCCTACAAATGAAGCAATCCTGATCATTTATAACAGTCATTTTTACAATTTACAGGAATGAAAACTTCGTGGAAAAGCGAGTAGGTAAATGTTCTTAAGTGAGGTCGTACCTTTTGCCTTTCTCACTAAATTTAAAGCATGTTCTTGTTATTCTAACCTTACCTTCAGTCTCGAAAAGATATTTAAAAGGGCAAAGTTTTATCGATTCTAGTAGACATCATGTAACTGCAGAAAGCAAAGAGCGTCTTGTCTTTGAAAACTCCGGATTCCTCATTTCTTTGTACTGCAGCACACAGGCAAAGAGTTCCTTCAGAAACTACTTTTTATTGGATCTGGTGAGGATAGTGAGGTAGACACATATTACTCCAAAGTCACATATTATTTGGTAACAAATGCACTAATTTGACATGGAAATCCTTAAAACCATTTGCGAATAAAGCAGCATTAAGGGCTTTGCAAGTTATCCGAATGTTTCTTAAAAAAGGATTCAGCAACTGTATTCGTAAAGTTTCCTGAAGAAATCATCCAACAAAAAAAAAGAATTGAAAAAAGGAAGAGACGCTTTGATAACTTTTTCCAGGAAGCACAAATAGACTGGAAGGGTATGAATATCAATGAGTTTTAAATAAAAAGTTGGCATCAGGCACAAATGAAATTTGCATAAAGGGTTCGGAGTTAGCTGAACAAATTACTTAGAAGATGGTGTCAGTGACCCTATTGTTTCATTGTAATATAATTTATTTATCCAACGGCAATTTATTATAAATGAATAAATAAATAAATGAAATTCGTTGACATGCTAGGTCCTTGAATTTGAGGAGAGCGTGCTTTTGCAAGTTCCTCTTGACGTGAATACGGAAATCTTCTGTACGTTGATAAAGTATGGAAGTATGTTTTCCATGGCAAATGTATTCGCTTTAGAGCAGCTGTTATTAAATATCAAGTATTATTAGCAGAAGGTGTTGCTTGACATTCTGGTGGTGGAGCACAATGTTGCTCACGTCGCTATTCATATTTATAGTATCTTCCCATCGACTCGCCATTCTGATTCTTTAACTAGAGCCGCCACACTTCCGTTTACGTTTTCAAAATTTTATAATGCTAACTCTTGTATGCTTTTAATTTTACATAGCAGCCCAACAAGAGAATCCACACGAGGAGTGTGTGGACCATTACAGATTGCTCCAGCATTTTTATTCAAATATCGCCTAGGACTAACGTGCATGCCTAAGGGATTTTTTTAATGAATTTTTAGTAATTTCGTCGGTACTGTCTATCTTGACACGAACAGGATTCCATAAAATATTTCCTCAGCAAACATGCGACTAGTCAAGCATCTGCTTAGTAATGAGATTGGAAAAGAAACTTCAAAATAAAAAGGAACAACATCTAAAACAACAAACAAGTAAATAAAAACCCGCCTTTATATCCTTCATGCAACGGCTTAATCAAATTGTTGAGAAATATTGATATCCCATTCGGTGAAATATATTTACCATCTTGACCAGAAGATTAATCCCACTTAAATTCATTCCCTGGGAATACTGCTACTTTTGGGATTCATACCGCAACATATCGTTAAAGGACAAACAGGACACACATTCTACACATGCCGTTGGTGGAAGTATCAAAATCATATTCGTCGACAGCACACTTTGCCATAACAAAGTCTTCTTTTCCCTCTGAACAGGGAGGACACTATGAGGGAAAATGTTACATAGCCAAGGTGGGTGGTGGTCTCAAATTCTTGTTTAATAAAATGGAAAGAAAGCAAGCAGTACATAACAAATATTATGAAAACTTACCCTTATACATGAGGCCGCAAGAAATTCCTCTGTGTGTGTCGAATATGTCGTGCGAGATGTTCATATTTATGTTAAAATGGAGCAATTTCTCGCCGCCCACGCCAGCAGAGTCGCTTTCATCGAGGGCAACAATTCTGTCACTTGGCTTAAGATAATTAATTAAATCATTTCTACACACTGAACTTATATCACTGTCAGGGGTGGACGTATATTCGTTTTTTTGCTCCATATAGTCGTCTGTATCATCGGGGCTGAAAAAGGGGACCAGATCATCCCTTTGATGCTCAACAAGGTTACCAGTAGTACTGGAATCTTTCTGAGCACTTCTTTCGTGTACATTGTCAGTGTTAATTTCTGGAAAATTGTCATCTTTAGATAAAAGTAACATTGAAGAATCGCCAATGTCTCCATGATCACTGTGAACGGTGCTCATTCCGGGAGGACCTGGAGATCGCCCAGGTGCTGGATCACTGTTTATTTGTCCACCGACCGATATCGTGAATAATCCAAAATATAGTAGAAAATATATCACTCTTCTCATTTTAAAATAGTCTTTTTCGTTTAAATTGACGAACAACGCTAAACATCAAAACAAGCAAAACCCAAAAATTTCGCAAATGAAGAATTAACACGAAGGTGGTACGTCATAATAAAAAAACACATCCTAATCCTTATCCATGATGCATTGGATGAACCTGAAAGGAAAAAAAATTCTAGGTGTATTTATGTATTTTAATGGTGAACTACTGCAAAAATTTGGTTACTTATCTTACTTTAATTCTATCATATAGTTAAATTGTTTAAATTACTGTGCGCTATTGTTAATGGAATGGGACACCTTAATATTATATATATTATATTATATAAGAATGCTTATCAGCTGATTTCACAAAATAAACTGCCAATTTAAATTAGAAGTGATATTAGAATTAAAGGGAACCTTTAGATGCCTGTCGATGAGAATGGTCATCAATTTCAAAAATGGTTATTGATGAGTTAGTAAATTCTATGCCAAGGAAATATGAAGTCGCAATGGAAAACAAAGCAGGACCTATAAAATAATAAGTCTGTCTAATGAGACACTGCCCGGATTAGGTTGGATAATAATATACAACTTCATGAAAACTGTTAAAGGCGCCCGGATTAATCCATAGAATCATCAAATCATCAATTACATATATATTCGAAGTGAATGTTTAAATTTATTTATTACTATAATAATTAGCCTTAAGAAATGTGTAAATAAATGCACTTATACTTTTAGGGTAAATTTATAATAACCAAATGAAAGTGTCCTTCGTTTTGTCCGATACTGTATATTTTTGTATCATAACTATTCGTAGATGTTACAGACGTTACAAACGTTTGCTTAAACATTTAATATCTTACCCTACAAATGCGCGTTATTATATACTTTACACGGGCATGAACGGCATCTTTCCACCGCCAATTTTCTTCTATTGTCCTCTTTTTTTTAATCTTTAGATGAATTTCCCTGTCAACTTCAATTAGACTCGTGTTTTGTTATACCAGGCGTTACTCACCTTAAACGTCAGTTTCTTATCCTTGATTGCAAAATTATAATTCTTCAGATTTTATACCCCCTTTAGAGAGTTTCTACAAGAACATCATGAAAGTGCCAGAAGGTTATCGGATACATTAAAGCGAAAGGTCAGGCTTGTATTGATCGCATACAGGATAACCTGCGATAACGTCTACAATTATATGGTGTGCTTGCGAGTTTATTATGTATTCATAAATGCGTGCCAGATATTTTTCCACTTTTTAAAAGCCTATAGCTTTTGCAGAATTTGATACTTTCTTATCACACATTCACCTCAGGGATTTCTTCTATCGACTTCTGTAATTACAGAGTCCCCACTTACCAGAGTGTATCACGCAAAATAGCAATTACATGACGCACTTTCGCCAAACAGAATTCTACTATTAATAGCATAGGGCAAAGATAGATTTTTAACCTGCGCAAACTTCAACGCATTTGGGGTTTTATTAAGACTTGACCTAACCTAACCTTTTGGAATAAAGCTCCGTAGAGGTGTAACGTTTTCGAAGAAGTGATGCTGTAAAGGTGTAAATTGTACTCAAAAATGGGCTTGGACTTTCATTGCCCTAAGGTATGTTGACAAGGTACACAAAACATTATTGAGAATTTAATCTGAACTCTTAATGCCCAAAAATATTGCTTTGCAAAGCAAACACTGTAGGGCATATGCTAATGGTACCGTCAGTGCTGAACAATTTCACCTATAACCAAGAGGCACATAAATGAACAAATGAGTCAACATTTCCTCCTTTGAGGATGAAATGAAAACTTAACCCATTGTTTAGCGAGTCTTTATGTTTTTGTGTCTCTAGAATACACAGTATTTGTCAGTTTTGTCTGAGGCAAGCATTTATTTTGAGTATAAATATTTTCGCGAGAACAAAGAAATAATTGCTAATACAGGGCTGAAATTTTCATTGTACATAAAGATCTGTGCCTGTCAGATGCTTTTCAGATAATTTCATTCTAATAAAATAAAATTTTCTTCTTATTCTGAAAGTTATCTCTAACTATTTACTATTTTTATTATTTATTTGTTATTTTTTATTATTTTTAATTTGGCACATTTTATGCAACAGGTAGCGGCTTTTAAAGCGTATTTGCTGGATGCACTGTGAAGTTGCCTCTGACCTAGATCCTGGCTGTTACCTTTACAAGGTATCAAGTGGCCTTGAGTATGAACAATGAATTCTTTTTTATGAATACTTTAAGATAGGATAGATTGGGCTAATATACTTCGCCATCCCTTTTATTGCCAAGGCCGTACATAGTTTGTATTTCGAGAGTTTGACCAGAGTGGATTCGAATTATAGGAAGTTGTGGCTGTATTCATGTAAAATAACAGTGACTTTTACTCTGTTATAGCTGTTAAATTTTAAACTATTTGTTGTCAGTGAAGAGACGCGACAATTGTTAAATCAGGATATGATTTGAACCTATGATCCATGAAGTACATCCCTGACCCTAACCAAGGCTGATCCACTTTACCTCCTTCTATGCTCCGTAAGGGGATGGTTATATCTTCAAATATCCTTCCAGCTGAGATGCTTACTTACAAGAGGTAGAAATTTTAAATTTATAATGAGCAATCCGATGAGTATTTCATATTGCTCATCAATAGGCTCACTACCTTACTGAGACTCATCGGAGTGCTCATTATGTATTAGAATAGTATAAAAGTGATAGCAAAAATAGTCATTTGCTCCATCTAAACTAAACGCTCATTATAAGCTCATTATGCTTAGCTCATGATGAGTTGGTTACCGGAGATGGATCATGCACCACTAACACTCTACAGCCAGAAAATAAACACACCACCACTACTGCAAATTGTTTCTTACGTATCTACACATATTTCAAAACTGGAATATCCATCATTTGGTATTAACGTGTTTGTACGGAAATCGACAATGGAATTCCGAAAAAATCCTATTATTCAGTTAATAGAAATTAAAATCGCCTGACATACCGAAAACGAATTTCCTCTGTTTAGATTCTTGTGTTTGAGAAATTTTATCAGAACGCTTTTCTTGGATTTTTCCGTAAAATTTTTTACGTGCTTTGATGAAATTAAAATACTTTTCCTTCGAATTCTTAGAATTATTATAGAATTACTTTACAGTTCGGAAGAAGAGGATGTCATTCATGGGAAATTTGTTGGATACTTATATGTAATAAAATTACTTGAACGTGATTATTTCATTATATTAAAGAAATTAATTAGCTCTCTACAACGCACAAGTTACTTTCCACAAACATACAACGTTGCTATACATACGAGACTTTTTTTTTATACAAAACAAAAGACTACATTTGATGCGTTTGTTATCAATTATACGAGGATTATCCGTAGTTTACTGTCCTTTAACTGTATTTACGTTTTATATCTCGACCTCTAAAATAAATAGAGCACAGAGTACAGAACTCTTCGTTTAAACCAGGAACATAAAAGGTCAAAATCAAATCAAATCAATCAAATCACCCTAATATTGTGCAGCAATTCCAATAAATATATTGCAAAAGTGAAAATCTTTAGAGAAAACCTTTAAATTTTTTTTAGACATTTTAAAGTCTGACCGGAAATTTATATGTTTAAAAATTCTTTAAAAAAGGACGTGAACAGCGAAAATCCACTGAGCTGGAATTACGTTCCCTATATGAGTAAATTTCAACTTTCTGGCTTTTATGGGGAGAGTTTAATGATTGAATATTTCAGAAAGGATGCAAATGCATTTAACAATATACAGAAATGTTCTATAGTTGTCGTGCTGATGAAGTCATTTCATTGTGTTTTCATTTGGAAAATATTATTTGTCCTCCTTTATTAGTTAATGCATAAACTTTTGTTTATATACTACATTGTCTACATTTCACAATTGATGGGCCAATTGCCCTTCAAGAGTTTGGATTACACTTCGAAAATATCATATATAGTGCAGGTATAGTGTACAGCATAATCATTTCTAAGGCAGTAGGAACTGACTCAGATGCAATAAAGGATGGAGGGATTCCAATTAAATGTCTAATTGGTGTGCTTATCGATTGGTAGGCTTCCGTCCCATTTATATTTAGAAACGAAAACAATTCTCCAAGCTACTTATATGCCTAAGCCCACTGGATTCGATATTGTCCTTGTGAGAGACGGCGGATCATTGATTCTGACCTGAGTGTTAACTTAAAGAGAACATGTCTACACGTATGCTACTGTGGATATATATATTATTTAAACAAATGACATTTTTCTTTGGATTATCTTATATGCTGTAAGAATTTCCAAATAAAACCATTTCTAAACAGATATACAAGTGATGTGTAAATAAAATAACCCTCAAGAGGCACATGTCAAAATGGCTGAGATTCTATCTGTTTAGAGTGTCACTATAAAGTCTTCATTGAATGTGAATCGTCTATTATAACTCTTGATAAACGTCGAAAGTGATTGCAGTGGATGTTCACTTCAATTCAATTCCATATCCTTGCAGTTATATTTATCGTACTATGATTGATAGATTTTCATTTTGGAGGACGCCACAATCAATTCTAAGTGGCTGCCTTATTGGGATCGGTTCAATTAAAAAAGTTGAACGTGAATGCGAAATATTTTTCACGCTAGAAGGCTATGACAATCGCTTCAGAAATGGATTTATTAAACTTTTCCAATAAAATTTCCAATAATTAATATTTAAGCTATTAACGAATTGCAAAGTCAAAACAAAAAACTATAAGTTAAGAATAGAGAACGATTTCGAAGTGTTTTAAGTTTCTTGATGTCCATAAGACCTCTTACTGTGCAGTTGTTTTTAGGGGACAGCATACGGCAAACCTTAGGCGAGAGATAATTTTAGGTTGGGAATTATAACCTGACAAACATTGAAAGTAATCAAAATTTTTTTTTACTCTGCAACATATTACGGTGACTTCACAAATACAAACCTCGTCAGTAGAATTTCCCCAACCATTGGGACCCAGATAAATCTCCGTACTTTTTGCAGAAATCGAATCCGCGCCCACAAGCGAATAACTCTGTAGAACTGCGCATCAAAAAGCTCGGATACCAGCGTGAGTATCGTTACCTGAGAATCGCGACATTTTCGAGCCAAGTAAAAATCAAGTTTTTTATTTCTTATACGCTCAACTTTACTTTCGTGTAATATTAGGATTTTGCAAATTAGTCTAGAAAATTTTTCGAAAGTATTTTCAGTCCATTTTTGATTTTCGGAAAAACTGAAAAACTGAAACAGTATAAACGGAAATAATGGCAAAGATGTTAGTCTTTTATTTAAGCAAAGCATATGTTCTTACGTATTCTTCTGATAAGAAACTCCTCAAGAAACCAGGATTATCTTTTGTTTATCTTATATCTTACTGATTACTTCAAAAATGAAATAAACCTTTTCAATTTGGGAGCAAGCAGCAATGCTGTAAAACCATTGCTCTTGCATTAAAAATTATATCGTTTTTACTGCCAAACGCGCAGAGATTCTCAAATAGAAAGTAGCACTATCCTCCTACTCCGTTTCGTTTCTTCTCTTTTGGTGTGGCAGTGGAGTAAACAAAATCAGTTTCTACATTCGAAAGTTAGACTAATATTACACTGTTCCTCCGGGATATATAAAGCCATTAACTAAATATTTGAAAAGCGTAACAATCCAAGAAAATGTTACCTATATAGTAACTGAAAACATTCGCCAGAAAAAGAGGGTGAGATACGGCATTACAATTCAGTACGTGCTTGTCGAGAATTTCATTCCTAATTTTCCTGGTAGAAAGGGCACGACCTGACCCGAATTGCGTTAAGTGCATAATTTATTCGAGCCCCGTGCTCTCCTACCATTGACACTAGATGACCCCAGCATTAAGTTCACCAAAGGTGTTGAGCCGAGATATGTCTCTTTGATACAAGGAAGCCTCTAATAACATGGCAATTTGTTGTTTTCAACTAACAGACAACTTCATAATTTTCAGCTGTTGCTATTATATATATGTACATATAATAACAAGTGAAAACTCAGTAAGTTTCATATGGACCTTAAGATATAACCTATTGGCACAAGTCTGTTCATTGAGGCGCACGAAAATGTGTTGATAATGATCTGGGGGTTTCTTAGGCATTTCACCGAGGTTATGTCCATAAAGAGCTGAATATTGCAAAGAAAGTTTCGCCAAGTTATGAAGGAGTTTCCTTATGGCTTTTCTTACGATATGGCTACAACCTGAGCATCGTTGCGTGGCATGTTTTGCGAAGGAAAGTATTTTGCTACGTAACGTGTTAGAGATAAAACTTATTTTAAGATTAATCCTTAGGGAAAAGTTCAAGCGGGAATTTTTATCAGATACAGCTTGAATTTTAAAATTGCATTCAACCTGAGACAACTGATTTCATATAATGTAGTCGACGCACAACTTAGCGTTCATGTGATCAGGGCTTTATTTGCGCTTTTGAATTTTAACTTACATCAGAAGTGGACGCTTAAATATTTGAACATTTTTCTATTACGTCTAATAGAATGACAGAATCAAATTGAGAAACAGATTTATAAATAATCCTTCCCATTACTTTAGCTTGCTTTGTAGAAATTGAAAAGTGTTTTCACATATTAGACAATCCTTACCGTTTGTCACTATACAAGTGGAAGTTATCAAGGCACTGGGAAATTGGGCATCCTTTATCAGTATTAAATATTTCACCGAAGTATTTTTAGCAATTTCAAATCAATAAATTATTTACATATTCCCGGACTCTAATATCTTCTCGACGTATCATAATAAAATTTTAGAGGTTTAATTAAGGTAAATTGTCATTATTTACCATTCCCCTAAGGTTGTCTGCGAATTTTCCAGTCGTGGCATGAAAAAGGCAACGGCAAAGCTGACTAATAAAGATTCCAGGTAACCAAGGCCACAACAGCGTACAGGATCCTTCTACAAGAGCGTTCAATTTATTTCACCTCGCTTTTCTCTCTTGCTAGTTGTCGAGGCGCCTCTAATATACTCTAATTCACATATTAAGTCCTTATGAGAAACTTTCACCGACTAAACAGTACTGGCGTCTGCGACAGGATCAATTTAAAGTGCGCCTCTGTGTTCATGGAAGTGTAAATTTGCTTTAAGCGTACAGGCGGGGGAGGCATCATACTTCCTGGGCAAATTGCGAAAATATTAATGAAAAAACAGAGAAAAGTCCCACAGGTACCCACTAAGAATTTCCGCTGAATTTAAGTGTTATTTCCTCGAAATTGACTTTCAACAGATGCCTCTGGAATTGTAACGGGAAAAAAGGATGATTACATCGTTTAGCTCAAAAAATTTCCTTTTCGCTACTTCCGCGACGGGGCACTTTTGAAGTTGCAAGTATAGAGTGGGCCAAGTGGGTGATTTTTAAATAAAATTCAGTTGACTTTATTTATTTACTTGAGAGAAGTGGCAAATGAAATAAATTCAAGTGGTAAATACTCGAAACCATAAAAACATTTTTCTGTATTAAGCTTTTGTTGCCATTCACTTTTGGAATTTGTCGCCTTTTTGGGTTGTGGTACGGAGCAACAGGCTTGAATAAAAGGAAGCTGCAGGTTAAGAGTAAAATATTATCCCCAAACGGAATTAACTTGATCAACTGGTACGCTGTTGTGGCCTTAGTCACAATAAAAAGGATCTTAACTCTTACTGTAGACAGAGATTAAATTTGGGAGGTAGATATGTTTCGTGAGGTGAGAGATCATTTTTACTACATTTTTTCTAATTCGAATAGAAATTAGTTGAAAAAATCATAAGTTATCTTCACAATTCACTTTTACTACAGACTATAGATAAATTTCAATTTTTACATTTGATTTCTTATTGAAACAGAATAGGCATTTGATTGAAACGTCTGGACTAGGATAAATTAATAAAAGTTCCTCATTATTTACTGTATTTTTTATAATTCTGAGAATGGATTCTATCTTCATCATAACAAATTGGCGCCTATTCTTTGTGATGATAATTTTTTACATTAGCGCTATGTAAATGATCTGCATGTTAATAAAAGCTCATAACATTACATTTCTACAGTCCTACCGAGAAACTTTATGCTGATCCGAGTTTTTTATTTGGGCCTAGAAAACATATCTCGTCTTTTTCTTTTTTATATAACAGCTATCAATAATTTTAGTAAATTACTAGACAACTTAAAGCGAAAGTACTGTCTTAAGAGGAAATTATATTTTATTCCTTCAAGCGGAGAGCCTTGTTTGCTATGCGTTTCAGTTCCAGTGAGAATTTTAGACTGCTTGGCTTGATTAATAGAGTCCCAAATATAAATTTCTGGCATTCTTGAAAGATTTCAAATAAATAAAAACAAAATTTAAATTCAATATGTTCTAATGTTCTATGTTTTGCTGTGAAATCCCGAGAAAAGAGTGTTTCCATGCTTTGATTCTTTCGTAGTTCTCCCGAGCATTCTTTCTGCAATATCTCAGTAGCGGATATTTTCCTAAACTATGGAAAAACTTCTTGATTGCATCTATTTATAAGAAAAGTAATAGGAATGATATTTCAAATTATAAACCACTTATGCAAAATTGTCGTGCATACCTAAATTGCTAGAATCAAATATCTGCTGAATGCAAAAATATTCTCTCAATTGTATCTGATAGATCTACTACCACAAACTTATTAGAATTTACTTCTAAAACAATCGGTAGTTTTGTTGATAAATTATAAATCAATTGCATTTATACTACTTGTCTGAGAGATCCGTCCAAGTGCTTTTCCAGAGATTCAGTTCAAGAACGATAAAAGCAATATCTGGGGTGCCCCAAGGAAGTCATTTTGGTCCCCTTATTTTTATTCTATCTATTGATGATATTTTAATTTTCGCTGATGTAATGATAATCTTTTCATTTATTAGTGATTGCGCTTCTTTTCAAATGGACTTAAATATATTTTAACTTTGCGCAGACACAATGATTTAGAACTCAACATAAATAAATGCGAGGTCATGTCGTTTTTTAGAAGCCACAATGCTGTTGTGTTTAACTACGCATTCTCTGCTAACACTATTCCACGCGTGTAATCTGTTAAAGACTTTAAAGACTTAGGATTAGTTCGTGATCCAAAATTGGATTTTATTTGTCATGTGTTCAGCGTAACTTTTTGATAAAAAAAACCGAATTTCTCATGTGTGTGGTGCTATCTTTACATAAAGTTAGCACCACATCGAAATTTTATGATAAAATGTACAACGACAAAAAAGTCTTTTTTTCACGATAAATTTACGACAAAAAAACGAAAAATTTTGAAATACTTTTCATTTAATTTGGACAAATGTGTGGTGCTAACTTTATACACCTGATTTCTAAGTTACCTCGAAGGGATGGGATATAAAATTATAACAGAAATGTTATGCAGTCTGCTCAGAAAAATATTTAAATGGCTTATATTTATCCAAAGCTAGATATAGTCGAACTAGATCCCCAAACATTTGAGTGTACAATTACTTATTCTTAAAAGTGTTAAGGTCCATAAAAAATCTTATAGCTCCTCCAAACTTTTCATACATTCTTAACTATAACCAAAAATGCCTGCAAATTAAGGATTTACTTATAGTTATCATATTTTCTTCAAAGAAAGCTAAATTCTTCCTTTCTAAAATCTTTTTCAGAAAATCACACAGACACACCGTAAGGAATTGGACATAGGATCTCAAAAAAAAAAAATAGAAGGAGCAATAGATGTTATAAAGCGTAAATTGTGCGTTGAAAATGCAAAGGAGGAGAACAGATTCTTCCTAGTCCTAGAGCTACAAAAACAATCCACTGAAGCTCTTTCTGTTCTTTTACAGTCATGTAATATAGTTAAATTCAAAGTCAAATGATTTGCGACGAAATATTTTTTCCTTGTAGGACATAACTGAAAATCGCTACCGTTCATAGCAGAGCTACCTCTATAACTACAGGAAAAGTATACGTTATCATTAAAACACTTTTTATACACGATAATGTTTCTGTCTGACGAGCGCCATAATGATGCGGATTCGGTGAACTTCTCAATAAGGCAAGTAAAAATTTCTATAAAATATATCCCTCTCTTCTGATATAAAACAGAGAATCCTCAAATTCGTTTTCTATTAACGACTGAAGACTTTTTGCACATATTTCACGAATTTTATCAGTATCGAATACATATTTCACCGAATATCGATGGTAGTGCAGGTTTTTATAGTGTTAATGTGCAGTGTTCTTTTGAAATATTTGCATGAAATGGCATTCGTTGGTACAAACATTATGTGGAAGTGCTCTGAAACGAATGTTCGCACAAAAGATATCGCATCGAAATGGGAAATGTAGAGCAGCACAAATATTTCAATAAACTTTAGGAAAAAACATGGGATGCTTCGACTTTTATGGTACGAAGCATCCTATAAAAAGTACGTTACGTAACGAAACTCGTTCTTCTATTTACTTTTTCACACTACAAATATAAGGCAATTATTTAATTCGGTTTACTAGCGTCTTATTTATTGGAGAAAAAAAGATACACTACCAAATTAAAAGATCTTTTAACTAAATCTTTTACTAGTCACGAAAAATGTTCATAGGAAATTTGCTAAACTTCCATTTCGCTAATACAACCTTATTTCACCTTGCCACATTTATAAAATCCATTCCATTATTGGTGAAAAAGTTATAAATAACTCTCTCCTGACATTTTCTACTTCTTTGCTGCAACCCAACACTTAATTGTGATTGCAACTTCAATATAAAAGTTAGATACAATTTCGACAGTTCTTAAGAGATACAGATTTCACTTTGAAACAGTGCCAATTCTATTTACGTAAGATATACAAAAGCTTAACCACGTAACTTTGCTAGAGAGCAAACAACAATTACAATTGGCTGAGGGAGGTTACATGAGGCGCCCGTAGGACCATAGTCCTCTGATTGCAAGAAACGTTATAAATTTATTCCCTTAATTAATGCCAAAACCCGTGTGTTTGTGCCAAACACACTTAGCAAGATTGGAAGATTGTACACGCGAAAAGGGGCCCAGCTAGCGGAAGGACATATAATTTAGTCGGAGGCATTTTTTCTTCAAGACGGAAAAATCTCTAATTTCTGTAGCTATTACTCCTATTTCTCATAATGAAACCCTTCCATGAAGGGTAGTCAACTTTTTAAATTTATTGCATTTCATGAAAGATTTTATCCCCACGTTTTTTGGTATTAAAAGACAGTAAAAAATTTTGCATGCAAATTGGACCTCGTTGCTTAGATCTCATTTTCTAGATAAGAAAAAATTACTACGCCGTACTTGGTATAAATTATTAAACAGGAAGAGAGAAAGTATGTGGAAATCTTCATAAGAAAAACAAAACTTAGCAAGGTAAATTATATAGGTGCGACCCTTAAAGGTTCACACTAAGAACCTCCCAGTTTGATTATTATAAGGACGGAAGTGTAAAAAAACAACCGTGCTACAAACTCATTTTGAAATAAAAGCTATAGATATATATAAACAATATATATATGTATCCTAATAATATTATAAATGTGAAATTTGGCACACAGACAGTTCATAATCTTGATTAACACATAGGATACTTTTTATATTGTTTCTTGGTTGGAAGAAAGGCATATTTTATTTTATAGAAACAAAAGGTTATTAACATTACACCAAACTCTTCTTTACGCGGTGGACAGATTTCGCCTAAAAAATTATTCAAAAAAATCGAATGTTTCGAAATTCGTAACAAAACGGGCGTTTTTTTTGGAAAATTACTCTTTTTACATGGTATACATCTACTATGTAAAGTTTGTTTCTACTTAGGTCAACCATATAATACGTATTGAGAAAATGATTTATGTTTTATTTCTTAATCAATCAAACATATTTTTACACTAAAATCAATTCACATAAAAAAAGCTGACTGTAATTAGTTTCGTGTGGATGTTTACGTTGAGGGGATCTATAAGATATGAGACCAAAATAATATTACCAATTTCTCGAACATTATTAAAGCCACCCACTTATTTTCCGTACTTTAGACAGAAGCAAAAAAATCTATACCGTATCCAGTCTACTTGGTTTTTGAGGCTGGGGTAGGCATTACGCATTGAAAAATTACATCCAAAAACAAGATACAAGCAATGCTGTCTTTGTTTCTTTCAATAAAAGAATAAAAAAAAATTCACAAAGTAAAGCAAAGGAATGGTTAAATTATAAATAATAATAAATGTTTGAGTAGCTGCAGAGAAGTTCGCATCCAATAAAAAACGAACCCCCGTGAGGTTCGGTCTTAGGAGCTCTATCATTTGTAATCTAATTGCACTTAGTGCAGCCTTCCGATGTAATGGTAGTAATTATGTAATGTAATGCACAGCCGTAAGGTCGCTGTAAGTTTTCGAGCATAAGAAACGATATTTGACTTCTTCCCAGAATCCTATAGTTCTTCCCCTCATAGTTGAGTTTTCTCCTTTTTTTGGAAGGAATTATTATTGTTTTCTCCGGGCTGACCCGTAGTCACCAGTTTTGAGTAGTGGTTATGGGCGGTTTGTATATGATCAGAAATTTCCTGATCGTTCTCTGCCTTAACAAGAAATTTTTATCTTAATATTAAAACAATTTGAAAGGTATTTAAATTTAAATTTAAAAAAGTCACAATGAATAGGAAGTTTTGCCATGTCCTCGTCATTAATTTCGGGTCGAAAGCAAAAAATAAGACGAAAGTAACATTATTGTTATTTATGTACATATATCTAAATCTTATACATCCCGAATGGGACCTCCTGTAACACCTGAGGCACTCGTAGACAGAAATTCTTATTCAAAACTATTCTCGAAAATTATGGAGTGGTCCTAACACAAACATCCTCATTTCTAATGCTATAGTATATCAAAAACTTTACGAACTCCCATAACTGGAACAAGGTGTAAATGGCTCCGCAAACACAACCACTGCCGGACCCTCATCTAGTTTCGGATTTTAATTATGACATTCCAAAGCAAATTGGGGACTTGACAAACTTGAAGAAACTTGTTAAAATTATATGTCAAAAAGCTGAGAATTAATCACAACGGGATATATTTAAATGATTTGGTAAAAGCTTGTCGTAATATTTCAGTCCTTCATCGAATTAATTTGACACGAGTGCTTTCACATGTAAATCGAGAAAGTTTTTGGATGAGTTTATGGGAGGGAATTATATGATACTGTCTACATTGAGATGACAGGAACTTGAATTGTCCTTTTGTAAGTTTTGTTTTCTTCTGAAAAATAAAATTCAAAGAATGCAAATAAATTATTTACATAAAAGAGACAATTATAAACCACAAGGAAACGTCTTACATAAGTAAGGATGATTACTACCCATTTAAGTCTTGTAATTGACAAATTTACTCGGCGCTATATAAGACCCAGACAATTTAGTAAAAATGTCTAATATTTACTTACAATAAAATTAGATCAATGCTAGTTTTTATACTTCATCCATCAAAGCGTTTTATTTCGTTTAGATATCTTGGTCTTCACGGTTCATTTTATAGACTACCCGCACTATCCTTCCTAACCACAATCTAAATTTATTGTGAAAAATTGATGGTTAGGTCAACAGTCAAATAACTATATATAAACCTGAAAGCCATTAAGGCCACTGCAGGAGCACGTTATTCTTGCTAACTTAAGCAAATTGTGTACCAATCTAATCAATGAAACTTTATCCTCTATTCGAAGCGCAAATAAATCAAATAAGTGCTTTAATTCCTTGGGAATGAATTGTGGATACAAGTAAGCAACAGGAGCAAAAAATTCGATGCGTTAGTGAGTTCTTATTATGTAGCAGGATCGGCGGGCGTGCAAATTCCTATATAAATTGTACGCCTAATAAAGGAGAACCTTAAATTGTTGAATATACTTGTAACCACTTCTGATTCAAGTACCAATCAGTTAGGAGGATTTGTACTCTAGGGAGAGCCGACTTTCAAGGGTTAGTTGCTTACTTCTTCTTGGAAATTTATGGGTTTCAAGAAAATATATGCCCTGAATAGCTTCTTACTCTGGGACATTAAGGTGCCCCTGTAAAGAGACAATGACGGTATAAAGCGAACAATTAATCTCTTTCCTGTTCTATTCAGAGGGGTGTGGGAATCGATTTGAAATTAAGGCGTGAAAACTAACACATTTCCTTTCGCAAACTAAGACTATTGTAAAACCAAACGGGCTTGATTAAATAACATCAAAAGGATCTTAATATAAATTTCTCTTATTGATGTGTAGGGCGCAGAAAATGGGATTAATCTATTTTTAAATGGTTTTCAACTATGAAGAGATAATTTTGGGGTAAGAAGCAGGAGCGATATTATAAAGGGTTATTTTACGCAGGCTTACTTATATGTATTATTGAAACAGCTTCTCTAACCGAATATCCAATATTAAGTTCATTAAATTTTCGTGTTTTTGATTATATGATAATTTTTGGAATATTTATATCTCAGGATGCTAAACTGGCACTAGGACACCGGGAACATTTCAAATTTAACCAACCGAAAAAAAGAATTATTTCAAAAAATAAAATCAGACAGCACAGCTTAGGTGGAGGGGAGTTTTAGGCAAGTGAAGATTGCAAATGTTGCAAGTAAGTCACATCCCAGCGGCTTGGCAAGTAAAACTGTCGTCAGTAGAATTGCCTCGACCACTGGTATTCATGTAAATCACCGTCCCCTTTGCAGGAATCGAACCCACCATGAGAGGAGAAAATTTGCATACGTATACCACCTCAAACAACCTGGCCATCTAATAAAAAGTGTCCTGGATTGCATTAATATTATTTACTTCTTCATGTATTTATTTATTTGCAAATATTACTTTAAGTTGGTATTTATTCAAATTTGTATAGTAATTCGTAGACGACTTGACGTTCAGAGATTTATTTTATTCGTAGGAGGTCTTTATATTTGTGAAGATTGTTCACATAAGTGTCTTGTATAAGATGACTTTTATTTCTAGTGCTTTAAAGTCTATAATTAAATTAGGCATCTAGTATTCAAAGTCTAAGTACACGACATGAATCGCTTCTTTAGTACAGAATTGTTCCTGAACCTCTGTTTTTAACCCTCGCTCTCCACCAGGTGCCACTTACACACGACGAACGGCTATAGTCGCTCACTTTTTTGCCCATTCTACGACTTACCCTAAAGGTGCTATTAAATGTTCAGACCAAAGATTAAATAATATAACGTTATTGTAATAATAATTACAAAAATAACAAGGATGCGCTATGCCACAATTCCCTCCATAATAAAATATCCGACTGTAATGGTTTTGCCCATTTTTGCTGCTGAAGTCTCAAGGAGCAGGTCCGTGTACGATGGTTTCTATTTATTTTTTTTTATTTTTTGCCGTACAAATGTTTTGAAAAGGCGGACAGGTTAGGAATATTCCAGGGAGTGCATGGCGTAGCATTCTCTCCCAGAGCCACTGAAAGTTTTGAAATACTTTAACAAGCAATTTTCAACAAAATTTTATCGTTCAATCAACTGATTCTAGCCATATAGTATTCAAGAATAAAAGTTGAATTTTACCAGAAAATAAATCCTCTCTCACACTTCCCTGGCACAATTTCAAATCGAATTTTTCTACAGTACTCTGCTAAATACCAACACCCATTTGCAAATTGTTGTTAGCTATAAAACGACCTTAAGAAACAAATGTTTGATTATTTAAAGTACATTTGTTGGCAGTCTTGTGGAATCGTTGGCTAATGTCTACCTACATAACACAACCCGAGCCTATATCCGGGGATATGTAAGGTTTCAGCCATTGATTAACTTCTCTAATCGCATTTGTGCTCTACCTTACGGAGCTATCAAGAGGGCAACCTAGACCTTTAGGTTATCGATTGGATTAATCTACCAGAGGCAGCCACTTTCATTGCCTATTAATGATGTTATGCCAATTTATGGTGTAGTTTCACCGATTTTAGGGGTTTGGGCCTGCTGTTTTGGAAGCTTTGATTAAGAATTGAATATTTGGTGCAAATCGACTTCTTACAGTTCAACTCAAGGAACACAAATCCCACAATACCTGCGAAATATAAAACATTTGATAATGGGGCATATAAAGCTACAGGAGTACAAATCCTTTTGTTTTACAAAGCCTTTCAGTTCGGCACTGCTTCTAAAGATTAAGTCGAAAATTTGCAAGAGATATTCGCCCTGTGATGTGCTTAATGGAACGCTATTTGAGATTCTCTGAACATTTTATGGATTAGCTCTTTTTCATCCAACTTATTTCCGAAGTTTATTACTTTTGGCACGTGAAAAAAATCAGAACTCACCATCTGCGCTAAACAAATCGCTCCCCTGTGCCAACTTTATGGGGACTATTTCTCAGGATTTAGCTTTGATAAAACTCGACAATACCATAAATTCCACTTTGTTTCTTACAAGGAAAATTATAAATCGAGATAATTTCCAGAAAACTCCCAATAAAAGAACTTCTAAGTGCGAACCGTAATTACGATATCTTGAAAGTAGTCAATACAAAGTATAAGTGTCACAGCGGAAAATACCTTTGCGCTAAAGAATTCCATTAATGTTTTGGCATATTTACGTAGATAGTATTTTTCCAATTTACTGTGTGCCAATATTTTCGTAAGCCAATTTTAAGAAATTTATACATATTTTCTCAATTTTTTCTCGACTAGGGAATATAGCCTCAGATTCGTATCTAAAGCATCAAAACACATTGGTACCTCCCACCCTTAACTCCATAACAATTCTATACTTCCCTAATCTTATCATGTTGCACTTCAAATCTTTACAAATTGAAGGTATACTTGAAGATGGAAAAAGCGCATGTGCAAGTTGACATCCGTCTTGTTATGAATGGAAAATTGTATTAGCAAGGCGACGTTAGTTTTTAATATGTTCAGGATTTTGCGGTGTATAAATGAATGTCATCCAAAAATTTATGTAATGGCATGTTCAGATGAATAAAAGAAGTGATGAAAACGAAAGATAGAAATGTGCGCTACTGACTTTCCAAAAAAACATTTACTAATAATGGATAATTTTCCAGCTAATCTAACATTATTACTAACTAAACTAATTTCTATAATTAGACACCTGAATAAAATTATCTGGGTTAAAGAAATAAGGCTACTAGTTCAATAAACTATGATAATAATGAGAGTAAGGACAACTGTGAACAAATAAACTGAAACTACTTTTTAGAGAAATTCACGTTAATTCTTAATTTTGGTATGAGATTTATTTTCTATACATTCTTTGCAGTTTTATACATCAGTTTACATAATATATTCAGAGTAAATGCAAAATGAAAAATAAACCGAAGTAAAAAACGTAATAAAAGTTCAGTAGAAAGAGTCTGCGTACATCCATCATAACTGGATGAAAGCGTTTTAGAACTAATCGAAACCTTGCCTTCTTCCAGTGGTAAGAAAGTAGGGCACTTATAAAGAGAGGAAAATTTTGTTTTATAAACATTACCGTCCATTTTATTAAATATGAACCTAATCGACTTGTACAGAGAAAAGATACTGAACCTGAAAAAACAAAGAGAAGTATATACTGTAAAGGAAATGGGATAAAAGCGATTCATTCCAGGGAAAATTAAAATTGCTCGAAATTGACAAATCAAAAAGGAAATTATTTATTAATTTGTGGAGTGGAAGTGGAAGACCAACTCAATATTAAGCCTAAAGGAGGAAGTTTCTGAGAAACCGAAAATATCGATTTTCCTTTAAAATTGCTCAGAAACAACTAAAGTCGGAGCTCAAGCGTGTCACTCACTGACAAATATTTGGTACGGACCGTTATACTCCCTAATTTCATTTTTAAAAGGGCCTTGAAATTCTAAAAATTAAAAGTTCATTCTTACGTGAATGTGAATAGAGAAATTAAGAATTCATTACAACGCGAATGAGAAGTACCCCCCGAGCGGTAAAAGAAAATAAAATGTCATCCTTTAGAAATCTACTAAATCCTCTCCGGCCGGATGATTTACCATGGACTCGTTATCAGCATAAATACTGTCTAAATTGTCAAGACAGAACATGAGTCCCGAAAAAGTCCACTTACACGAAGAAAAACAGGAAAACATTCCTTCGGACTTGCACGGTTTCGAGGCCAGTGCCCAACAAAAACAGAAAAGTCATACAGATACGGCAAATTTACGTAAGGCCAATCCTCCCCTCAGATTGTAAGCGATAAAATCACAAACTTGCGAGCTTTAGACAGGCTTTCCATAATTTATGAGATTTGCTTTTCTACAATCAACATTTATATAACTTTTACCGGCTGAAAATCGATTTCCTCAGCCAGGCTCCCTTCTAGCAAATCTAAGCGAGTAAGTCATTGCAGGACCGACCGATTGTGTACTCCTTAAAAGACTTCCCGGGTGGGATAGCGTACAAAAGCTTTGAAAGTAGGCAAACTTTTTGGAAAACGAAAAAGCTATGTTGTGTGGTGTCCGGAGCTATGTGGCCTTTGAATAGAAGTAAAGAAGGATGTCTTACCTTTACAAGGTATCAGGCAGAGTCCGCCCTTCAAGTCGATCCTGGGAGAATTTTTACGTGGTGGATTCTTTCCGCTCCGAAGGCAGGTAATCCTCAAAGCATTCACCTGCACACTCGTTGGTTTTCACTTCGATTCCAATGTGCTTTAGTAATGAAATCCTTTACGTAAGCCTGGCTATACACTTCGGGCTTGGGCAACCTCCTTTAAATATATTCGTGATTTTCGCTTATTAGCGCTGGACTTAATGAACTCTTCGCTGCATTATGTACATAAATCAACTCGCCCCGAGTCACATCCATAAACTATTCGTCACGACACAAAACACACAAACTAGGTCAAAGAAAGAAAGACACGAATTCATTCGAACCGGACCTTAATATATAAAATATTCCAATGGAATTGATATTCTCGCAATTCTGACGATCTACGGGCACAGAGAACGCACAGATATTCCACTGACCAATTGTTGAAACTACTGGGATAATAGTTACGTGCGGTGCTGGTGCAGGTGCAATAGTTAGTCAGACTAACTCTATCTTGAATTGCAAGTGGATTTACTAAAATATTGCTAAACGATCAATTATGGTTCGTTCTTAAATCAGGTGATTAATTATCCCTAGGTTGACGCTAAAACTAACAAGATATATGCATAAATTTTACAAAGTTAAGCGGTTCAAGTTGTCCACTATCAGCAGGATTCGCGAAAACTTCACTAAGCTTATTGCCCTCTACGGATTATACATAGTAAGCACACTGAACTGTAAAATTAAATTTATTTTTTATGTTTAGTACGCGGATCAGAAGATACGTGCAGATAGACCACTCAACACGGCTAACATCTCACGCAGACTGACGATTAGAACAGGTCACCCCTGAATTCCTCCAGCAGTATGACTAATAATGGAAGGGAGGAAAGCTTTTGCTGAAACTTTATGCTCCTTTTGTTTCCATAGTCTTCCCACATGTTCCCCAATTAGCCAGTATTTTTGAAGTACCTACCTAAAATAGTGTTGAAGACAGTTTTCAATGAATAGGAGTTTTGAGACAATCAAATAAAAACTCGAGGTTTCTTGGTGCTAAATTCGAACTTCTTAAGGAGGAGTTTCAATGGAGCTGCAGCGGTAGAAGCAAAGATTGCGGCAAACTGAGTTACATTTGCGCCTTTGTGCTGTGAATCAAACAGTCAAAAGATATGTGTTTCGTAGAAGAGACCTCTTTTCTTAATATTTTTGTATTTCCTTCACATTTTCAATTAAAATTCCAACGTTCATCTTTTACGTAAGCACAACTTTGAATATAGTTGCGCTGCAAAATAAAAAATTTGCCAACTGTGAACTTCAACTTATGCGGCTTCCGTCAAAAACTTATATTTAACCTTTAACAGCTTTTGTTTACGCTGCAGCCACTGCCGCAGCTGTATCATTGAGATCCTTACTTTATGTTGATGAAGTGCAGTTTATCTATTCGATTGATATCGATCCTGTATATTGTTGTAACCAAGATTAAAGGGTGACTCTAATCCCATCTATCGAAAAAAATTTCATCTCAACAATTTTTAGAGGTAAAACCTAGTCAGATTCTCAAAGGGAACTTTTCACAGCCATGCATTAGAAGATATTCTAATTTGGACGTGTGGTACTATGATTTAAGCCTCTGTATTACACGTTACACATTCAAAATATTGGTTTATTGAAGAAATGGACTGGCGTAGCTCGGCGGTATGCCCATCTTTTAGCACAAAGGTCAAGGTTTTGATCGTCTCTTACTAAGAAGCCAATAGTGGAAAAGATAAATCCAACCTATAACTAAAATGAGGACACTTGATTGCGGGATATTACAGATTTGGTGTTGTTGAAATAAAGGTTAGGTGGTTCGGAACTTATTACCAACTATAGGTCTAATTTACAGCGTCGAAACGCTAAGAATCGGCTGAGATTTCAAAATACTCTTTTGTTTTGTCTGAGACGAGAAGCCCACTACACGATTAGATTTTAGTTTGTCCAATTAGCTACTAACGACATGACATAGTGAGTATATACTACTTCTTTAGAAGTAGAGATTAATAACTTTGCTTTCTTGGTCAAAATTAAAGTGATTCAGCTGGAGAATTTAACAGCAAACTCAG
The DNA here is from genome assembly GCA_006980735.1 of Dasypogon diadema. NCBI lineage: Eukaryota > Metazoa > Arthropoda > Insecta > Diptera > Asilidae > Dasypogon > Dasypogon diadema. The sequence goes on from QYTT01081917.1 coordinate 24,815, forward strand.
TATCAAGTCAACAGCTTTAAAATAACTCTGGCTTCCAGTTCTTCAATATTATAGCATTAATACGTGGTTCATGCAATTTTAATAGCAAAACTGCAAATCAATGTTCTGCAATTAGGCATTTCGAAGTGCCAACAGTCGTGGATGAAAATATTTTCTTGTCAACACTGGCTAAATCCTGCAACAAGGTTGAAGGAAATTTCCCAACCAGCTGTCCATGTTCCTTCGGGCAACACTATAGCGCGTACACGTCCTTGTGAGTATTTTAGGCGCCAAAGATATTTTTGACTTTTTCCCCCGTCCGCATCTGTTCACATTCACCCACCCGCAGATGAAATCGCAATGAAAGAACCAAGAAATTGCTTGACTACTTGGGCCGTCCGCATTTCAGTTTTTCTTACATTTGCAATCTTTATTTTGTGAAGGAGAACAAATATTTTGCATTTTGCTAATTCAATTCCCCTCTTCGTTGATGAAGAGGGATAGCGCTGTCTTTCGCTATTGTCTCTGACATCAGAAAGTTTTTTAAAATTTTATTCAATTCGCGTATGTGCTTCCTGTGCTGAAAGCGCTATTTTGAAACAATTGAGTTCTAACATTGTTATAATAATAAATAGAGTAGTTGAGTTATCTTGATCTTTAGTGTGGTTGGATTATATTATGTATTATATGTATTATTTAATTTGAGCTAGCCAAACTCGGCAGACGACGCTAAGTCGCTGCTGTAGTGTATGCGTATAGATAGCAGTAGACGTGATAGCAGTGACGTCAAAATGACACGATTTGTATAAAATTTCATAAGAATATCCCGGGAGCTAGGTCATCTTGATATCATGATCTGCCCAGGGCATTCGATTCTATTAAAATATAATGATCATAAAAATTAATTATTGATAGCTTTCGAAGAAGTTTGTATCTGTATCGAAATGCTCGGTTCAGTGAGATACACATAAAATATCAAAATGGTTATCCATTTGTTATGACTTTATCTAGAGTATTTATTGAAAGTTTGGCTCAATGTTCGTGGGAGTTATAAGCAAAAATCTAACCTACACGAAAACCATGGGGTTTTTTTTCATTTTAAATCTAATGGACACATATGGATGTGTCCATTAGATTTAAAATGATCTTCTATTCCATAAAAATGCGACTCCTACTCTCATAATAAAAAAAATTCTCGTTCTCATGACTTAAGTTTCATGCCTATAATCTTGATAGTTTTGTCGATTTTTCCAGAAGTAGATTTTTTGCACACAAGAGATTTTCGATTCAAAACAACAAGGTGTTTGTATATCTTTAAAACTAAATACGGATCTGAACAAAATCTACATAACAAACCCAAGCAGGTCCCTGGATACGCTGACGGAATTTTATCTAATATTTTAGAATTTGCACGCAAAATTGGGTTCCAAATCAATAAACAAAAGACAAAGTACCTCACAATTGCTCCTAGACATGCATCTAGACAAATCCACTATAAGCGACTGAAACTTTATCTGGATTTCTCCAAATATCTTAAGTCTGCAAATTATAAATCTGAAGTGATATGGACGCGCATTACACAGCGTAAGAGGACTTCTACCTCGGCGAGGTTGTTGTTGTAGCGAATGGTTCGAAATATTAAATAAAATATTACAAATAAATATTAATTATAAATTATATATTAATTTCATGCTTCTGGGGAGATATGGATTTAGTAGCTACGAGGGTCGTCATATCCGGTGACGATACTTCACTCCAACTCATGCTACTGAAAATTGTCATTACGATTGGAATTCAAAGGCAAATAAACTTGGAAAAAGAGCAATATCAAATGAATCCTGGCATGATTTATTAATAATGACTACTTATAAACTTAAATGTGGAACCCAAACGCTAATCTTTTTCTCCATTTCCTTTTTCACCCGAAATCTCATACTGCGATTATTTGGAGAATTTTATTTGTTCTTTGGACACGCAAACGAAATCCCTTGCTATGGCAACGATTACTTCGTTCACAAAAACCCCCAAACATGTAATTCTACAATAAGTCCCGGGATCTACGTAAACAGTATTCTACAGCTTCTTGCAAGCACTTGCTCTCGTCACATAAATTCTGATGACGTAAAAATGATGTCAAACACTTGGTGTATCAAGCCCAAGTCGTCACGAACTCTGTACGCATGAAGAATATAAATAATTCACAATCATTCCGAAGTAGGGAAATAGGAAAGCTCAGAGCTGGCTGGTATGTTTTGAATCACCTTGTGCGCTTCCCTGAACATGGTGGGGGGTGGAGCATGCGAAATACTTGGAAACGTCCCCAACTCTGTACACAGGGGTATTCCTACCGTACCATTTTTAAGTGGTTTAAAAGGGTACTAACACGCTCCATACTGAATGAAGAGTTGTTGCTTGCCGTCGGGTTGAGCGAGTGGGAGAGGACCTAAAACCAATCCTTCCGCCGGCATTATGTATTACATAAAACATTCCTGCAGTATTTTTTTCGTATCAGGATAAATGGTGATGACATACCTTTACGGGTTAATAACTACGGATTGCTTTTGTGTTACTCCGGAGCCCAGAACCTAGGATGTCTGCATAACTTTGACGGGTCACGTATTTCTATGGAACACCGACGTAGGTTGAGGTGTACTTACAGAGACGGAGGAACTCCTTATTATTGTTTTCTACATGGAAGTTTTTATGGGTGATGAGCTCGATGTAATATGTATAGCATTTTATATTTGTGTGCATAAAGAAGATGGGGCTTTTTAGTATCTTCTAGAACAAACGATTTACGCAAGTGCAATTAATCGCACGTTACTGCAATTACCGATTATAATTTAGAGAATGAGATGTCGTCCTCTCCTTACAAATTGTACTGAATTTGATTCTGAAATGAATAAAACATTTGGAGATGTTTGAATTTGAAATGTTTCATGTGGGAAATCACACAAACTTTTGCAAGTTCCGAGATTGATTTATTGAAACAGGCTTCAACGTACTCATTGTACAGATTACAAATATCCATTGGAATTGGAAAGATGATTAAAAGCTGCTATAATGAAATTTAAGAATACGAAAATGGTTTTATCGCATTTATGATAGAACTGCTCAAAAGTACGGCGAGTTTAACACTTGAAACCATTTGAAGGAAACCAATCAATGCAACTTCAACTTAGTTCAACAATGATGAATTTGTGCAGCACCCAAATGAAATATTATAACACGACTTCCATGTTTTGTAATAAATTCCTGGTGGTGTATATTAATATGATAGTACCAGACCCACTTGTTGACAGTGTGTAGAATTTTAATAATAAATTGACCTCCTACCACAGATAAGGAATTTATCTGTCTCTTGACAGGGCCTACTAATTATATGGCTTCTAGTAATGAGATTGTTATCAGAAGAAAACCCTTAAAGGGGTATTACACCTTGACGGGCTGAAAAAATCGAAAATTTTTCTTTTGCCTAAACTGCATGTTTAAAGTGTCTAGAATGTTGTTCTAAAAGAATTTTCCGAGATACGAAGTAGATACAAAGTTATAACACTTTTAAGAGTTGCGCCTCCTAGCAGGTATAACTGTATTTGAAACTTTAGACGCGTTTTCCTTGAAACTACATTTTTTTTACCTTACGCCCAATACAACTTGGCACCTTTTATCCGATTGGCATGATTTTTTGCCGAATTATAGACAATAATATTTTCTTCAATATAATCTAGCCATTTTTGATATATGTATTTATAACACTTTTATGATTGTTTAATTTAAATTATTTATACAGGAAAAATTGTGCTAATGTTCAAAATACCGCCATCTATTTATCATATTTCAGATCTATTTGATGCTGCGAGTTTGCAAGTCGTAATAAAAGAGTCGTTATAAAAAATAAAAGTTTAAGACATACCTGTTAGCCGGTCTTTGAGATATATCACCTTGAATATAATCCACTTTTTTAAAGACCTGCAAACGGTAATACCCCCTTAACCTTATACACCTTAGGTAAGTAGAGTTTGGGTGGCAATGAAATTGGAAATTATTTTTAAACTGCCAAATACTTGGTACTGGTACCGGAATAAATCCAGATCACCGATGCTCTTTGCTAGATTTACCGATGTAGAATTGTAGCAAAAATAAGATAAGATACTTTTTCATTTTAAGAGTTTTAAATTAGTTTTAAAAGTACTTTTATTGCTTCTTTCTAAAATCCTTTCAATGTCTGACTCCTGTTGGCAGAAGGCTCAAAAAATATTGGTTAGACATAAACTTATGCAAAACAAATAAAAAACAGAATAACGTGCAAGATAATAAACGTAAAGTATCGAAATGTGAAATATAAACTCATATACTACTTTATTAAAAAACGCCGTCCAGAAACGTATATAATATAAAGGCGTTCTCATCAGCATATAGCTGAATATTTATTAAAAATCTACTATGTGAATTTCTGGAAATCGTACAGAACAGTACATTTTCTCATATATTTTTTGATCGAGTCTTAAACGGCAATGGTAAATAAAAGCAAAGGATGCATCACGAATTATATAAAGGTGCTTATATTCTATTTAGGAGAAATGGACGGTGCAGCGCAAAAGGGGTAGCGGCGAAAGGGCTGGCACTCACATATCTATCCTAAATTCCTTCAGGTGTACAAACATCAACACTATAGCCTATAGCACCTGTAAGAAATCTTATATTTTATTAAAAGTATAGCTTTCACTTTAACCTCTATAACAGATTTTTCTAAAATCCAGTTTTAATGTGTAATTATTCCTTAACCAACTTTAACTCTTTAAATAACAAAGTCACTTTTCCCAATCCAAAGCATAACAATGTTTATATTATTTAGGGTTCCATAGTTTATTTATTTATTTTTGGAACAATTACTATTTATTAAATAAAATTCGCTGTAAGTACGTACTTACCTAGATCACTCTGATTTCTCTGACACTGTACACAGAAGTACCAATTTTGAAAAAATTAAATTTTAAGAAAGCCGGAACATCGACGCGTTCAAATCTTGATTATCCATGATCGACTATGATTAATAAAAAAATAAAAAGCGATAGTTTAAAATTATAAATTACAGAAACTAGAATTTCCAACATTACTCTCAAAATGGATCTAGAATCACAAAGGCTACGTTTGGGGTACCTCAGGTTAGACATCTCTTCCCTCTTATTTTTGCCCTTTCCATTGACGACTTTGTGCATCTTTCAAGGCATTGCAGTATATTGTTTTATAGTGACAATATGAAGATATCTTTCTTTGTTAATGATTTCGGCGACTTTGCTTCCCTTCGGGGGGGGGAATTAAGTACTTTTTGTTATTCTCGGTACGGCCACAATGACTTGGAGCTCAACAAAAGTAAATATGAGATCCTGTCGCTCTTTAGGAAGCATGATGCAATCAGTTGTGTTTATTTGTTTCATTTGCTATAAACTTGCGTACTTGACTCGAAGCTTGACTTTGTTTCCTACATTAATTCTGCTATTTCTAGAGGCAACTCCATGCCGCAGTTATTTTACGGAGTTAATAAGCTTACTCT
>QYTT01081918.1:11032-23140 GCA_006980735.1 Dasypogon diadema
TAGATGATGAAGTTGACGGTACAGGCGATAGTAATTTGATTAATCAGCCCCGGTATAGAAGGGCGAGAGAAATACTTCAAAATCTGCAGTAGTTAATATTAAGTGAAAAAGTGCAATCGTTTTTAATGTTCATGTTTAAAATAAAAATATAAAAAAATGAAATTTTATCTGAAATGGAATCCCCTGAAATGTGTGATGTATATTCGTGGACAAACACAACAAACAACGCAATCGTACAGAAAGCATAAAGACGTAAAAGTGCTGATTCATCAAAGTAATGCGCTCACTTTCTTTGTAATTACGTACAATTAGGTAAGCATTTTTGTTGATTGAAGTTTTGTATACATATCTAAAACAGGGAATCAGAAAATGGGTTTAACGAGGAAAAAATTGATTTTTCGTTTTTTGCTAAATCTGATTTAAAAGACTATGGTTAATCGAATGGAAGCGGTCCCAGACTCCGGTAACAATTAATTTAGCTCTAGATCAGATTCTCAAATAACAATATTTTCTTAAAATTTTAGAACATTTTATTATTTTTAATGGGGTGCGTAGGGAAGAGGATTTCTCTATAAACAGTTGGCAATTAATTAAATATGAGTTGTCCCAGAACAAAATTTTGTTCGACCACCCTTACTTTTCACATTAGGTGAGAAACATTCTTTTTTCGCTAACTTCCATCCAAATTCCCACCAATAAGGTATCTTTTTACACGATTGTTTCACCTATGTGCTTTACACATTTTTCAACGAATTTTAGTCGCCTACTATATATAGTCATCACTTTTAGTTTTGCTGCTATTAGCCCGTAAACCTTGACTGAACTTGCCCTTACCTGAAGGAGAAGGTATGAGACGCGGTGCTAACTTTGAAAGTTTACGAGATTCATAAAAGAGAAATTAATCAGATCGGATAAATAAGAGCGGAGCTAGGGAGACATAAACAAGAATTGATACGAACCAATTATCTGAAACCGAATCGTTTACCTTAAATCGCTCTTTCTCCGAAAATCGTTTTTCCTCCCATTTTCTGATTTCACGTCACATACACTTGCTAGAAAAAGTCTGCGTCCACATGCTGTCGATTAGTTTTTAACGTTGAAAAATCAAAAATAAATATTTCCCGGATTTTGTTTGATCTATTTATTAAGTATTTCTTAAGTACTCAACACATGTAAGTTCATTTACTTTGTTTTTAAGATAACAGCACTTTTCGCAGAAAACATCTAAATAGGAGGTAGAAAAAGTTTCCCCTCACTTGTTGTCTTATCGGATTCCTCGAAATAAGCGATTTCAAATATGCTCTTTTAATATTTTATTGCGTTCATCATTCATTACTAGTTGTTCTGGCGAGCAATTAAGCAGTTTTGTGTAGAGTTTGCTTTATAAAAAACAAAAAAAGGTTACAATGGAAGATACAAGAAACGAATTACTGCGAATGAAAGAAAAACCATCACGAAATTATGAACAGAGGGGACAAACTACAGAGTTACAGCAAAAATAGTTCAACAGTCTCGCCCTCGCACAAAACAGACTTTCTAAAAGCCAGCAGCCTGAATTCCCTGAGCATAGGGCATCTCCGTAGGAAGTGCATAAGGTTCTCAATCTCGTTTGAGAGATCACCAGAGACTGGCGTTTAGTTTCACAAGTCCGCATTTATATCTAAAAATTAATTTTTTCGGAGGGGATGAATTCCCCTAATAAGTACACTGCCCATCATAATAGTCTAGCCTATTATAAAACCCGTGTCTCAGCGTTCCTCTAGCTTTATGCACCCAGTTGCTAAACTCCCATTTATTTTGCGCTTCAACTATATCCTTACACCAGTTACTAAGTGCAAGCACATCATTGTGCTGTGATTCTAGCGGGAGCATATGTCTTTCTCCTAAGACCTTCCACTCTTCATACCAGAAGATCCTTTTTGCATTACTATTGCTCCCAGTCTTTTGGGCAGTCTGCTGTCATCATATGTATGAAGTACTTTTTTCACATAGCTGAGGTGGCTGCTGAGTGTGTGTGTGTATATATATACATACTAGGGGTACCTGTTTCAAAAGCAAGGGCCAAATTTGGCGAAAACTGGGAGGAAGAAAAGTTTCTTTATAAAAAATCTCAAAAGTTTTTCGACCTCCTCATACGGTACAAAGCCCCAAATTTCAGACGCATTGCACATAATTACTTTGGACAATCAGAACGTAAAAATATCCAAAACATTTTGCAGAGGGAATGGCAAGTGGGAGCTCCAACAAGAGCCCATAAATTTTGAATTTAAAAACTCCAAAATGCTAAAGATGACCTGAAACAAACGACAACCGTAGAATAGTCGCGCAGGGCCAACTTGATGGCTATAAGTTGTTGCCATCAACACTCCAGCTTTGCAAGACCCAACGGCGGCTACGTGCAGTTGATTGTGACCTCCTTCGCAGTCAGATATTGGAGACGCAAACGCCTCTGCAATTTGGAAAGGGAGAGAAACTTAAGGGCTCGTGTTTGTTCATGTACTGTGTCAGTCTCTCCACCTTCAGGCAATAGAAGTGAATCGCGGTCCGTGAGCTCACGTTTATCTCATTGCAGGTCATTGACCCCAGCAGAAACGATGTCCTGGTGATGCCGAATGACGGGTGGACCAGCCTGCACATGCGGCCAACGAGATCATTAGATCACCCAGCACTGGGCAGGAAAAGTACCTGTGGAACAGAGTACAATACCCACCGGAAAGTAGGCGAACCCTTTAAAACCGCCGGTCAATATGCGACAGGTGGTTCGGATGCATAAGACTGTGGTGCAACAGTTTGTTAGTTATCCCTGCAATCATGCCCAAATCCACCCGAGGTGAGCACGTCAATAATGAAAGGGGTTTTCATCGGAAATACTATATAGTATAGTAGCAAAGCTTCGTATATTCGTTTGATCCAGTGATGCATTCGCGAGGAAATACAACTGATATCAATATTGAGATACCATGATTAGATTCCTAAACAGATCGGTAAAGTAATATATAATATATAAAAAAAAAGGCTCTATACTTTGAAGATCTTCTTCACGGGTGTAACAGCGGCAAAGACCATCAGCGCTATCTAAATTTGAGATGAAAAGGAAGCTATTGATATTAATATTAAATTTACCAAGTTTATAAAATCACTGGTATTGTGGCGCTAAGGCTACGCCATGCCATTAAATAGGGTCGTCAGAAGAACTGCTGAGGCCATGGCTAGGGCGAGCTGCAACAATAGCAAACCTTTATGTCTCCAAGGCCAGGCCGGTGGCCCCCGTCGTCTGGGGAGTGATGAATGATTCTTCTAAAATCCTAGATGCCTCACAGGGGAATGAGTAATTTGAAGATAAAGTTTAAAGTTATTTTCCAAACTTAGCAATTACTGGTGCAGCAAGTTCCTTCTTTAGCGAAAAAAACGAATGGCCGCCTACTGCACTTCCCTGCAGTCACCTGGCGCTAAAATAGCTTTTGCTCAAAAACAAAACCTGACAAATGTTTAAATATGACGGTAACCTGGACGCGGCCAAATGGCTGGCGCCACAATATAACACAACAACAGGACTTATAATTCAGGACTAATAGCTTCTTTAATCGTCTTACTTAACATCTGGCTCTACAATCAGATGGACCACAGGTGGGTATTGGAAAGGGGTTCGAGACAAACAAAAAAATTTGTCAACAATCCCTCCCAAAAAAGAACTTTGGAACTATTAAAATTGCCGAAGAATCAAATAAGAATCGTTGTAGGAGTTCTTACTGGGCACTGCAAGTTGAGAAAGCACCTTAATCCGATGGGTATTGTAACCACCGAACCGATGTATGTAGATTATGGCTCGAAAAGGACGAAAACGTCGGGGCACATCTCGAGAGGCCTATAGAGTTCGAGAACATCTTCAGAAAGACGCTACGCTTCCTTGAAAAAATGGGACTGATGGAGGAACTGTAATTAGTGCCGAGCATAAAAGGCCATGACAGACTATGACAGCCCCGTCACATTTTATTTACAATCGACAAGTGTGAAAATATTATACTGCAATTTATCAATGAACGATATTTAACAAAACAATTTCTGGATAAGCTCCCACCACCCGCTCCACAATTAATAAAAAAAAGTCCATTTTGAGATTTTCACTTATTTTATTGTTTGCGAAAGTAAAAATAATTATTTGCTAATTACACATTAATAATTAAACATTAACAAAGAGAATAAACTTTGGGGAACATAAGTTGTTACATAAAGAAAAGAATTCATATATAATTTCTTACATTTCTTCCAAAAAATTAAGCTACCACCCCAGTAGAAGAAGTGCTCGGTTCCAATGATGCCGTCTCCTGTTTCCTTTTCCGATGTTCGTAGTTAACAAGACGCTGCCCAACCAGGTATTTATCATTTTTAATGGCAGTATAAAGTTTTTTGAACTGCCTAATTTGGAAATAGATGATGGCAATAACAACTGCCACAATAAGAAAGAAGGGATAGATCTCCCTTGCGATCAGACTTCTGGTTTGTTGATTGGTAAAGAATATTGGCATAATTGAATGGGCGATCACATAAGGAACGGCTAAGGCGAGCCCAAAGCATGCTATAACGGGCGTGGCTAATTCACGAACAATAAATCTTAAATCAATATCACGTAGGCCATCCCGATAGGCCCTCTCTATTGCTCTTTTGAACCTCCAATCTGGCCCCATTAATGTAAGAGCACAGGCAATTTTTGTGTAGAGTACACCAAGTGCCCAGTCCTGCCACAGAAAATGAATAGGAGTCTGATCCAATGGGACCCGTAATGGGATTACCAAAACAAGTTCGAGCAAGAGACCAAATAATAACGGGATAACTCCAAGCATCAAAACAAAGATTGAACCTGCCAAGGCATATGAGGCACCCACAGAAATCCAGTGTTTTATTTTTTGTATGACTGCGGCTCGTCCCTGCGGAAGCAAGTTTACAGCAAGTGCTATAGCTCTAGATATAAGCCAACAGAGATACGTTCCCATTGCTGCTGTATATAATTCGTGTGGTCGAGCAGGAACTTCGCTGGAACCAGCTGTTTGGTTTGATATATGCGTGCCAACCGACCAAATGGTCATAACCTGCCGGCCAATCCACACCGGCACTGTAATGGTAAGTAATGAACCAATTACCAGACTGGTGCACATTAAAGTGATGAGGCCAAAAAGACGAATGGGGAAAAATGTTGGTCGATCGTATGGTTCATATCCGATTGGTACATCACGCTGCAGCAAAGCCTGATGAGCTGCACCCAATCCTTGTCCATGATCTGGTTGTGGTCTTGCTGCCGTCTCGTCATCATTTGCTTGCGGTTCTGTGCCAAGCAGATAACTGCGAATTCCTAGGAGCCATGAAACAGCATTGCACCATACGCGAATTAAGCCCTTTAGCCAAATCCTTGTGTGAGATTGCTCGAAAAATCCAGGCAAAATTATCTGAAAACAAAGTTGTTAATATCGATCACTATATCGTTTATTTTCTTTGTGGGAAACCTGCAACAGAAGAAGTTGTAAACTCAGCTCATTGACTTCCGAATCACCGGACAAGGTGTACGGAAGAAACGATGGCCACAATGACTTTAGGATTTGTATTGGCAACCACAACATTAACAAAACTGCCGAACCAAATATTATCGCTGAAGCTATCAGCCGTCTAACGTGTTTTAATATTGTTAGATGGATCATTTCCTGTAAAGATAAGATGGAAGTGAAATACTTCTGCAAAAAAATTTTCCGCTAATATACTTCATAAAAAGTAAGTAATAAAAGCCGTTGTATTTTTAGAAGATAAAACTTTACCCTATTATGAGAGTCGAAAACGAATCGACTTTATAGTTAAGACACACTTTTAAATTGTATTAGATAAAATATTAAGATATCGATTCGTTTTTTACTGTCATAATAGGGCCTTTTATTTTAACTACTTTTTATTTACTTTTATGTGGAAATCGGATAGAACTCCAACTTCAACATATGAAATAAACCTTGACTTCACGAAAAAGCTTGGCTGTAAGAAAAGCGATTGCTGGGTCTTTAACCATACAGAGATTCTGTGACGAAAATAACAGTAACACTTTTCAGTTTCATTTGGCCTTATTTGCAAAATCAGGAAAAACTTGGGAATTGCCAACGAAGCAGAGAGATTGGGACCTTAAAAGTTATTTTTTACAGGGTGTTACAATAGTTTGGAAAGATGTTAAACGTGAACGGAGCTTAAACGTCAATTGCTTTTCGAGGTTTGTTTTTTATTTCGACATCTTCAGTCATTTACAAATTGAATCATGGAAAAGCTGAACATTGAACAACGTGTTAAAAGTTATTGAAACCTATTACGAAAATGGACATTCAAACAAAAGTGCATTTCGCGCTCTTCGTGATCTTCTCGGCCCGCATAATCGACCAACTGAGAGTGCTATTGGCAAAATTGTGGAGAAATTCCAAGAAACCGGGCCTGTGGCAGATGTTAAGAAGCCAGCACGTGCTCGTACAGGACGCTCACCCGAAAACATTGCTGCCGTGAAGGAGAATGTGGCCAAGAGCCCAAACACCTCTATTCGACAGCGAGCACAGGAATTACACTTGTCCACGGCCACTTTGCATCGGATATTGACGCAAGATCTGTCGTACGCGTGCAAAATTCCATGAACACAATAATTTAAGCCGACGGACCATTCAAAGCGCCGTATATTTACCGTTTGGATACACGAACAAGCGGATAACGAATTTTCCCCCAAAATCCTCCTCAGCGACAAAGCCCATGGCTACATCAACAAGCAGAATTGCAGAATATAGGCTAATGAAAATCCAAGGGCAATTGTCGGAACACCAGTGCATCCACAAAACGTCACTGATGCTGGGAATTCGATCATAGTGAATGGCGAGCGCTACTGTGCAATGTTAAACAACTTTTTGTGGCTAATATTGGGAGATTATGACATCGATGATATGTGGTTTCAACAAGATTGTGCCACATACCACACAGCCCACGACACAATGACTCTCCTGCATGAGAAGTTTCTCGGGCACATAATCTCCCGAAACAGTGAAGTCAGTTGTCCACCGAGATCTTGCGATTTGACACCGTTAGACTTCTTTCTTTGGGGCCATCTGAAGAGTAAAGTATATGTCAACAAACCAACCATCATCCAGCTATTCAGAGACGAGATTTCACGGCGCATTGATGAGATTGAGGAGCAATTATGCCGAGATATTATAAAAAATTTTGATAGGCGGATCGACGTGTGCCACCGGAGCCATTATCTTTCATAGTTAATTGTAATGGATCAAATAACATGTTTGATGAAAGAAATCCTCATTTTTGTACATCACTGATTTTTAATTAACGTTTAACATCGATGCGTCTTTACAAAGATCGAAAAAAGCAGTATGAAGATGAAATTTATTTGGCGCAGCTGACAATACAGGGCAAGTCAATAGAATGCAGAAGACTTCAATAGAAATAAATGTTTCAGATGATACTGTTCACCAATGCTCGAAAAGATGTGGGATAATCGGGTGGGCCATAGTTGAAAAAGTGCACTAGAGAGGGATGGAGGCTGTTGTATGGTCAGATGAGACAGAGGATTCACTTTTACTCAGCTTGGAAAGCTTTCATATGTGAAGTTGGGGACATTTTGTTTATACAAGATAACGACTCTAAGAATACGGCTAAAATGATAACTTGGTGACTGAAAAATTTCGATCATGGTCAGCATGCTCACCTTACCTCGGTTCCTTAGAAAATCTGTGGTTCACGTATTTTCAGATTATTGGAAGGGCTATGGGAAAGTGTTCAAGCTGATGTTAAGATTTTGGATAATTTGACTGCTAATATGCCTAAAGGGCTCTGCAGGTGACGTGACGATGGTGGTGAGATCAAAGTTCAAGTATTTTTGATATCATGAGTATCTCAGAGTGGTGGAAATGTGGTGTGAGGAACAAAGTCTCACCATCAACACGAGGAATTCGATTTTGATTTTAGGGAGACCAAATATCTGCGTGCTTATTTCTGAATATGAAACGAAGACGAATCCAAAACGTAATTGCAATACGAAACGGTGAATTCATATTTCTAACTCCCTCCGGTAGAGTTAGATCTCCTTCACCTTGTGCTGTTGCATTAGCAATGCCTTCAACAGTTTACCAAATGTTTAAAGATCAATAACGTGTTCCTCCAAACGCGAGAAATTTATTATTTTATGTGGACCTCCACCACTTCCATTGATGTTAATCTTTTGAGTACGTAACTTCTTTTTTTTATATTAAATTTAAAATCTGCCCACACTTTCTTCCATTTTACAAGGCTTCGAGTAAGCGGGCCATTAGTATTTAGCTCCGACTATACCTCTTGACATAAACTTCTTGATGAGTTCCTAGCTTCCGCCAAAGTTTTGTACCCTTTTGCTTCATCGGGATGTCGCCCTATAAATGAAACTAAAATTTCGTACTGCCCATCTAACGTAGTTTTCGCCCTAAAGCAAATATTAATTCAATTATATTGAAAATCACAATAAAATTATTATTTTTTCTCAAACTTACATTTTAATCTCAATTCGCCAAGCAATCCATTAACAAAATATCGCCGAAAGAAAATACGAAAGAAACAACACGAATTTCGTTCGAATTCGTGTTGCCAACTTGCAAAAAACGAACTCGGATTAAGGCGAATTCAGTTTCGCATTCTGAAATTGCAAATCTACAAATTCGGACAAATAACATGCGAATTCGTATTCAAAAATAAGCACCCTGGATGTGTACTGGATTCGAAGCTGATCTGGAAACATCATGTTGAAGAAAAGATAAAAAACGAAGGTGCTATTGTATCAATGTAGGAGAATGTGTGGACTAAAGTGAAATACTCTACGGCTTAATACACTGGATATAATAGCGAACAATTTATCCTGATGGTCCAAGCTGTGCTAGGTAACCATTAGGCGACAATGAGTACAGACGCTTTTCGCACCAAGCCGCCAGTTGCTCTGGAAGCTATTCTGTGGCTGCCACTGTTGGATCGGTTTATGCAAAAGATGGCAGTTGAGGCGGTATTTAGGATTCAGCGAGACAGTATATGATACTCCTCAGGGACTGAGTATGGCATAGGGAAATTCTGAATCAGGTATAAGAGAACACACGATGCACAAAGACAGGACCAAGAGGGTCAGGATAACGGGAAGGTTTTAGAAGACTGATAAATCACGCAAAAGAGACTGGGGGATATTTTTTAATGGACGCATCCATGAGGGACGGGAGGGCAGATGCAAGAATTTTTTCTAAATTTATTCTGCTATGTAAACATGGAGATATGCACCTCGGTTTACCCGGCGGAGATGCTGGCCATAGTTCGTGTCTTGGGCTATTTTAGGGAGGATCGGGTGAACCGTATTCCACCATTGGAAGAAGCATGATGCAGGATTTAATCGTAAAAAGGATCATAAAAAAAATATGCCAAAATCGATGAGAAAATGCGACAACCTGCCCTGTCAACAGGCTAAAAGAGGATTTTTGCTATCATGTCGGTCGACCAGAAGAAAAATTTTAAGCATGAAGCGAGAAGCACCCCGACGGAACACATCTAAGACGAATCTTGGCATACTTTCGATGCACTTTTTAATTTTCTTTGCACTGTGCCATATATCAGGGATATTTTGCATTAAGATATGCTCGAAAGAGGAAGAGGGAAATTGTACAGATTTGGCTGTGATTATCCTGCTGGAAAGTCCACTTTTCTTTGCGATATCCTGTCGTGTCGATACACGACAGTAGGAGCTCTGAATTCGGAATTTCCTTACGAACGAAATGCCCTACGTAACTTCCGAAATATGTTGCATGCAAACCACGGACGATCCGAAAGCACCCAAAAATTTACAAAGTCCCAAATTTGCAAATTTTGAAGGTGAACAGAGTTATTTAAATACCTGCAACGTTACGGTATCTGCTTATCTCGTCAGTTTTAGAAAGGTTGTTCACAACAAATTAGAACAAGAGCAAAAAGAATGTCTCCTTTGCCTCCTTTCGAAGAAATCGGGCAGTGCATTTACCTTGGAACAGATGGTAGCGATGGAACAGGCCAAATTTGCACTCAAAATACTGGATGAAAAAATAAAAACAAAATTCAAATTAGAAACAGACGAGGAAATACACGATTGGCGTATAAGATACAGGGTTAATATCAGACAGAACAAGTAGGAGAAATCATGGGCAACTGTCAGCATTAATCGAAATTTTCCATTGACCAGCAGATGATACTTAACTCGCACACTTATTCCTAACTTTAACAAAAAAAAATAAATAAATAAAACGAAAAAAATATATATACGACATGCAGTATAAATTTGACAGAGATTCTGTATTAGCTGCTGAGCTTACCGAGAAAAAATATATCATAAAAAAATTATTAATCTGTAAGAAATGTCAATAAATAATAGAAAAATGAAATAATAAAAAGTAGGAACTCAGCTCTCCTTTTATAAATATCTTGTTAAAAAAAAAAGATCAAGTTTCTAGATAAATAACTTCTTACCTGAATCGGACTAAAATCAGGATCGTTTAAGTTGCGAAGAAACCATAAGACACCGGGGCGAAGGACTTCCCGTAACAGTGATATGAAGGCTGCAAAGTAGTAAACGTAGACCATTCCAAACATCCAATGAATGAAGAGTGATGTCCCTGGGGCTGCATGAAAACTTGTTTTTCTATCTTTAATTGTTGCATCAAACATAGGCAACGAACAAATGTCTAGCCACCAGCCACATACCAGTGGTAAAACTCCAATTTCTATTACTGACAGTAGAGACACTTTCACAACAATGTAGCACAGTCCCAATACCCATCGTATCCTTCGCATTTTAAAAAGACGAGCCAATGAATGAAGAACTACACATGTCAAGCCAATGTTGCAATATCCGAATAAAGTCGTAAGTAGTCCATGGAAATGGAGCAGCGGTTTGTCAGGTGGTATGAGACCAAGCGCATTTATAACGAAATTGCCTATGCAATGCGGACAGAATGCGAACGTAAAAATAAATATCGTATTTAAGGAAATAACCCAAAAAACGTGCTCAAGGAACACCATGGATCCATCCAATCCCAACAGCCTCTCCCATGTCAGCTCTTCAGCTGCACGATCCCATTCCATTGGATTCCAATTTGCTTCTTCGTTCCCATTACCTAAATCTTGTTCTGCTTCTCTGTCCTCCTGATCCGCTGGTGGTGGCTCGGCATTATCCATCGGGACGTCTACAGGCGCTTCCAAATTGACTTCATTGTTGTTGTTCTCATTATTATTGTTATCGTTATTTTCAGCTGCAATAGGAGCTTGTACGGCTTCCTGAGCAGCATCGTTCGCCGCAGGAGCATCATCACGTTCTAACCAGTCGGGACCTCCACCGTGCAAGATCTGTTCCCGTAACCAGATGAGTCCAATAAATGACAGTAAAGTACACGTCACCACAAAACACCCTCGAAACACATCGGCCGCAATGTTTTCAGTGGAAAGTACATCGAAAGGCAACGATAAGATCATATCAAAAGTTGAACCACTAAACATAAAACGATACGTTCGGTAAGCCGATAAAGGTACAATTCCAAGCCAGGCTATAGCTACGAGTGTATAGTGTAGCCAGTATTTTGCGGCCGTTCCTACGGAGCTTAGCAATCCTCCAGCCACGTCCCTTAGGGGAAGAACTCGAGGCATATCTGGCGAATATATGGGTGTGAAGGAGAATCTGTGTCCACATAGCTCACAGTACTCTTTCCTTGAATAACGCATCCATTGCATCAAGCAATCTTGATGAATCCATTTAATGCTCCCAGTGCATATACACGGATGAAACAGTGGACGGTCAGCCTGACCTTCACAGCGACAAACCCGACAAATATCTCCTTGCGTTAAATCATCCATTTCTCGTTATGTTTTCTATTTACAACTGTCCCTTGCGATTTGTTAGGCTACTTGAATACTATGAATCTTCCAGAAAATATAAGTGTGAACGTCAAGTTATCCGAAGATTGATGTTGGTGACTGCATTCACCTTCCTCTCTTACTAACTTTACATTTTTTGGAAGCTGATTTTTGCTGTTGTGTTTACCGGTCGTAACTCAATCT